>APFE030357039.1:302663-348763 GCA_000404065.3 Pinus taeda | reverse complement strand
TAAAAATTTCTATTTAAAAATATTTAAATGGTCACAATTAACCAAAAATAACATAAATAATAAATTATTAACCTTTAACGTAACTAAATTATTAAATTATTTATTTTATGGCCTATTACTTAAACTACACCAACTCTTATCATTACTAAAGCTTTACTTTTTTAATATTTGTTTCCAGCTACCATGAGTGTAAAACTTTAATCATCTTTAAAAAGAACTCTCTAGGTATGAAGGGTTATTAATATTCATAAACTTTAAAATTTCAACATCATCAAATTCTAATTAATTCACCTTAATAATTATTCAACCATATCGATATAGATATACCTTAATGATTGGAGTATCTAGACATTAGATAATTTTCCATCTTTATACGGTGAACAATCCCAAAATCTACGCTGCTTTAGGATACTTCTGACAAAGGAGATGTGGGATATGGAGAAGGTATGGGAAGGACTGCGATGGAGATTGGATGGAGCATGATCAGTATGGATCACCACTGAGGTCCTGGGTGTGTCGATGTTCTAGAAAGTGATTTACTTGCATATTTCCACATAGTGCACGAGTCTAGTTGACTGTGCCATTAGCAACGTAAACATATGCGTGCTTTCGTATTTAAATTATTGTTTCGTTCATTACTTTCGCTAAAGCTAATGGAAAGGAAAAAAACATATCACCTGAAATTAGGGGTGCGCCACCCATCAAATCTATGAGAATAGACCGTTGAGCTTAGAATTATAGGGTTTGAATGGCGTTAGGGTTTTCATGTTTTAGGGTTTTTATGTTTCATATCAGGGATTAAGGTTGTGTGACATGGTAAGATGATCAGTAAGAATATTAATGATAGAATAAACGGGGGGAGGGAATGAGGGGGACAGGCATGGTTAGCTATGTCTATGGATGGGGCCGTGTGCAGCACGCGCGCACGGAGAGATGAAAAAGCAGGCCTGATCCTGGCAGAATATAATGTTGTTTTATACCGGCCATTTTTGTGCAATGTTACCACTGCAGCTGGTTTGTTTAGATTGAGATTTTATGATTAGTCTGCTAGCGATTATCTGTTTTCATTGAGATTTTGTGATTATTGGGAAGGAAAAAGTTTAGCTGGGGAGTGGGAGGAGGACAGCAGGATTGATGCTTCAACGTGGGGAGACTGGGTGTAGGGCCACCCCATCTACACTCCCACTGCTTTTCGCTTCGGGTTTTTCCCTTAAAATGCTGGAAATTCTCTCTGCTTTTCTCCAGTGGGATACACAACGCGTGTACGATTGATCTTTTCATGAATTTACGCAGTATAAAATGGGAGGGTTGAGAGATGTTGCAGTAGTAGCTTTTGTGTCCATTAGTCAGGACCTGGCAGGAGGATTACATCTATCTATATAGCCAAGAATTGGGTACTGAGATCAGTCTGTTAGGTATGGAAATTTTGAGAATGAGTGTTTTAGTTTGTGTGAGTTGGGTATGGCTGGTTGCAGGGATACCAGTCCAGGCTAATGTGGAAGTTGATGCCCTGTTCAAATTCAAAGCCATGGTGAAGGATTCACTGAATTCTCTCTCTAATTGGAAAAGTAATGACTCTTCCCCATGCACGTGGACTGGCATCACATGCAAATCTCAGCTGCAAGGGCCAGTTATTGCCATCAATCTGCATGGCAAGAATTTATCTGGAACCTTGTCCCCGGCCATTGCAGGTCTGCAGTCTCTTCGTGTTCTGAATTTGTCTAGCAACAATTTTTCCGGCTCGGTTCCAGTCGAGTTGTTAAATTGCTCGAGTCTGAGGAAACTCATTCTGCGTGGCAACAGTTTTTCTGGAGCAATTCCTGTTGGCCTGTCGAGTCTGAAAATGTTGGAGGTTTTGGATCTGTACAATAATATGATATCTGGTGTTGTTCCCTCTGATATTGGGCTGTACCCAAGGCTCAGTTATCTTGATTTGGGTGGGAATTGTATAGAGGGAACTATTCCGCCTCAGATTTCTAATCTGACCAGCTTGGTGTACTTGACACTCGCAGGAAACGAGCTGACGGGCAAAATTCCTTCTGGGTTCAAGAAGCTCCAGAGGCTGGAATGGCTTTACTTGGGCTACAATCAGCTTGTTGGTGAAATTCCTTCTGAAATTGGAGAAATTGCTTCTCTAAGTCATCTGGATCTTGTGTACAATAATTTCACAGGGAAAATCCCTGATTCTATTGGCAATCTTACTAATCTAGAGGAGCTTTTTCTGTATCAGAATAAGCTCTCGGGTTCAATACCCATGTCCATTTATAATCTCACAAAGCTGGTTTCGCTGGATCTCAGTGACAATTCCCTCACTGGAGAAATTGATGAAAGGATCCTGAATCTTCAAAGCCTGCAGGTTTTAAATTTGTTTTCCAACAATTTCACGGGTCGAATCCCGTCGTCGCTAGGCTCGCTGCCTCAGCTAGATGTTCTTGCGCTGTGGTCCAACAGGTTCCGTGGTAACATACCTGCAGAGCTGGGGTCGAGTAACAATCTATCGGCATTGGATCTCTCGGGGAATCTGCTCCACGGTTCGATTCCGGCGGGGCTCTGCAACTCGAAACGCCTTTACAAGCTTATACTGTTCAAGAACTTTCTCAGTGGACCCATTCCGGAAAGTCTGGCGAATTGTCAAACATTGCGGCGTGTGCGCCTCGAGGAAAATTATCTTTCCGGTGATTTCCCTGTCGGTTTTACCCAGCTTCCCCTCGTTTATTATCTTGACGTTTCCTCGAATAACTTGAGCGGGAGCGTGGATCGAATCCCCTGGCGTATGCCCTCGCTGCAAATGCTTCAGCTTCAAAGAAACCGACTCAGTGGCAGCTTGCCACCCTCCATGGGAAAGCTCCGCAAGCTCGAAACCCTAGATCTCTCCAGTAACAGATTCAGTGGAGAGATTCCATCGGAGATGGGAGAGTTGGCCGAGCTCACTCAGTTGCATCTAAGTGGAAATCTATTGGAGGGCAGGATTCCTGAAGAGATCAGCAATTGCCTTAAATTAGTCGACATAGATCTGAGCAACAACAGGCTGGTGGGAGAAATTCCGGAAAGAATTGCCAGCATGCCAGTGTTGGGATCCCTTGATATTTCATCAAATTTTCTGACTGGAAAAGTCCCAGCAGATCTTGGCTCTGTGGAATCGCTGGTTTTTGTTAACATCTCCCACAATGACCTGCACGGCCCATTGCCTCTTACTGGAGCATTTGTGGAGATCAATTCTACAGCAGTGGAAGGTAACGAAAGGGTCTGTGGAGTCAGCCCGGGTGTGAAAAAATGCCCCGATTTGAGTTGGAGGCCTGGTTTGGTAGCCTCAATTGCTGTTTCTGTACTTTCATTTATTGCCATCTGCTCTGCATTGATATACTGTGCGCTTCGTCTCAGAAGCCGATCACAGCAGCTTAAAAAGGTCGAATCTGCAGAAGTTTCTCCTCCTGATTGTGGTAGCCATGGATTAGAACTTGTTTCCTTTAATAAAAAGCATCCATTTTCAGTGGAAGAAGTTATGAACGCCATGAAAGAGGAGAATGTCATTGCTAAGGGAACCAGCGGGACACTATACAGAGGATTCACCAAGAAAGGAAAGATGCTAGCTGTCAAGGAGTTGGCATTTGGCTTTGATCCAGATCATGTCCAGAACTTGGGCAAATTGCACCATCCACATGTTGTGAAAATACTTGGATATTGTAAAAATGCTACTGGCACTGGACTGCTAATTATTTATGAGTACATGGAGAAGGGTACTCTACATGGGCTTCTTCATGAAGGCATTGGGTTCAAGAATCTAGATTGGCGAAGACGACTTAAGATCGCCTCTGGAACTGCAAAAGCCTTGGCATATTTGCACCATGACTCCAACCCTGGGATTCTGCACGGGAACGTTACTTCAAGCAAAATTCTTCTGGATGCAGACTATGGTGCTCATCTCAGCCCTAATCTCAAATTCTCTGCTGGACCTTCAGCTTCCAAGGATTCCAAGGGATATCTTTCCTCCGGCTATGTTGCTCCAGGTTAAAGAAATTCTAAATTCATTAAGTTTTCAATAGCCATATTTTTAATTTTTTTGTATTTCTTTTTAAGCCAGCTTTACTTTCAAGCCTCCATGAATTGAACATGTTTAAGGAATTGTGTAACGTAACGATGAATTTAATGTGCTTTTGAATTTAGTTAATTTAATGTTTTGGGTTATTAGAAAAGTAAAGATGATATTAATAGTGGTCATGAGAAAGAGAAGCCTAGATTTTTTATTTTTTTGGTTTTTAATTTAGTTAGTTTATTAGAAATTAAAAAAACTATTGTAGATTTTGAACTATTTTAGAAACCTAATCGAAATGAAGTTAAACAAACAATTGATTTCTTCGTATTTTTTTGAATATTGGGGAATCTTCTAAATATTTTAGAATCTACAATCATCAAAATAAGAAGATATCAGTCTGAGAAAGAACAGACTGCTCTCAGTGCTCTATCTAAGTTGCTGGGCTTGATGGCTTATTATTAGGATATGTTAGTTTAATTTGACTGAACTGTTTTTTGGCGCAGAGTATATCTATGCAAACGGATTCACAGAGAAGACGGACGTGTATAGCTTTGGCGTTTTCCTGATAGAGTTGCTCACAGGAAAAAGGCCAATTGAGCCAGAATTTGGAGAGCATGCAAGTATTGTAGACTGGGCACATGCACTATACGCAGAATGGGATTGCAGCCGGTTGCTCGATCGAGTCCTCTCAGAATCTACACCTGTTTATCAAGCTGAGATGATGCGAGTTATGAATCTTTCTATCCGCTGTACATCAGTCTCTCCTGCACTGCGACCCACCATGCGCGAGGTGGTGCAGATTCTTAAAAGTGTTCGTAAGCCTGGGATTGGGCTTGGATGTTCTTAATTACGTCTCTATTTCGCTAAGAAAATTAAGATTAGAATACGATTGACCGTGTATTAGATATGGCTGGATAATTTAATTTCTGTAATGGGAATGTAATTTCATGATTTTAAAAGCCTGTGTAAAATATAGTTGGCAGGTGTATATGTAAAGAAGCTGTGGACATGCCACTAGAATTCTATGGTTCAGCGGCTCCACTCAATGGATCTAAGTTATAATAATAACAAGTGTCTTTTTATATATTTACTTTCCGTGTATCTAATGTCGCTTCTGTATATAATTTCCTCTGCCTACTTGGTTTGGTTTCTGTAGATTAAACCGCTGAAAAATTGGAAGTGATGATGGATGGAGCAGAAATATATCAGTTAAATATTCACAAATAACTCACAATAAAATTCTACAACAGGATACAATAAAGTTGCAGCACTTTAATTCAATTATTTAATAACATATATTAAAGTTGCTGTTCTTCCATTCAAATAGTTTAAATTGCTCGACAGTGGAAGAATGAGTGGAAGAATAAATTCAAATTGTCTAAATTTTTTGACATTCGAAGAATAAATAAACAAATGTTTATGATTTGCTTGATACTCTAAAAATAAATAGAAAAAAGGTTCTGAAGGATTTTTAGAAATATCTTAATTATATAGTTAATTTTACTGGGTGCAAACATGTTAATTCTTTTTAAAATTTAGATTCAACATAACTATAATTTTTTTTTGTAAAAGTTGGAGTTAGCATCTTTATAGTTATTGCAAATTTAAGGAATATCCTGGAATCTAACCCTAAAGAGAGAGCTCACCTCTCCTAACACTTATTTTTCAATCTGTAATTAATATAAATTCCGAGAAATTAACTAATACATTTTAACACATGAGACTCTAATTTTATTTTTAGGAAGTATGCTGATTTCTATGGTTAGAAATTATCTTTATTAAAAAATTATTTTTATTAAGAGTTTTAAAAATATTCAAGAATTTTATGTACATAAACCACTCATATTAATCAAACTACAAAATATTTCCAAAATCTACCATCTAAATAAAAATGCTGATCTCTTTTTAAATTTTACCCTCCCACCCATGAAATTCTAACAAGTTTGTGTACTGGCTTTTATTCCCAGCCAGTTTTCAGTAAAAGTAATTCAGTGACATGCTTACAGAAATGATTTTCCGAAAGAATGGACAATACCTTAGAGTTTTGAAATAGAAAGCATTTTCACAACATTGAGAGTAATAAGGAAATTCAATTTCCATTGCTTAAGATCAGAGGGCTTACACGAGTTCATGTGTCAATGTAAGATCCATTTTTAAAAGAATTTTTCCAACCTTGATTATGGATTAAAAAAAGCAACCAGGAGCTTTAGTTAGTCTGAATCTCAAACTTCATACAAATAACCTGAACTCTGCGAATTCGCGGGTAGGGTTAGCTGATAGGAAACATATATCTTTTAAATGCCAACAGCAATGATGACATGAAACGATTTTAATTGAATGCCAGGTCAAAACCGAAATAATTTATTGGTACCAGACTTCAGGTTCATTCCATTCGTTTCCTCCCGGGATACGCCAAAAACTCTGACTCTGAGAATACTCGATGCTCCACAGGACTCATGAACATAGCAGCCGCAAATCAGGACAAAACTGGTTGAAGCAGAATATCCCATGCATTCACTATCTGTGGATGATAGCACTCGAGTATGAATCTGAATAATAACGTTTCATTGACGAGACCTGAGCCATATGCCAGAACATTAGAGGCCACTGACAAGATTTGCACCAAAATATTCTATGCAAGTGGATGAATCTAATGTAATCGTACAGGTAATTCCTCCCAACCATTATGAACGTTCAAATGCGATGAAGAGAGACGTTCGTCAACAATGTCGCAATAATTTCGCCACCTCCAGAATAGTCGTCGTATATGCTTTTTCCCACGGGCGACGCTGACCATTCCATAGATATTCTGTTCTAAGCACTATAGGGAGGATTTGTCAGGAAACCCGCAGGCGTTTTAGTGAAACCAGCTGTCTTCCTACCCTAAATGTGAAAACCATTGAAAAGTTTTCAACAAGTCCATCATGAAAGAGTCCGTACACTAGCAGCATTAGCCATAGATCTACAGATGGATTCCTTGCAGACATTATCCAAATTGTAAGAACCGATATTAGCTCTTTTACGCAGAAGATATACGAAGAAATCCATATCGTACAAATATTTGTCAAAAAGTCCTCCCAATGTATCCTTTATTACGGGAGCCCACTCCATGATCCATTATATATATATAACGGTGTAGGCAGTTTGCTTTATTTCAAAATGTTGTAGTAAAAGTTTAAACGTTCGATACAGTGACGTGTGGGTTGACGTTCAGGTCTGTAGGGTGAAACTAGCTAGACCAGTGTTCAAATCACACATAGTATAGTATATTGTTATGGTGAGCGGTTTAGAGAGTAAATTCACCACATAGTATAGTATCTTGTTATAATGAGGTTATAATGAGCAGCTCAAGGAGTAGACTCTTAGAAAGTAAGTTTAGGTTTTTGATTTACACATATTGTAGTATTGTAGTATTTTGTTATAGTGAGCGGCTCAAGGAGTAGACTCCCATATTATACACTCTCATATTATACTCTAGTATTTTGTTATAATAAGCGTCACAAAGAGTAGACTCCCAGAAAGTAAATTTAGGTTATTGCTAAAATCATCAAAAATTAATATATTTTATTTGCAAGTTGTTAAATATACCCTCGATGTTATTAGCAGCTAAGAAAGATTGATCCTCACTTTAATTAAACTTTTTAAGATCCTGAGTTTCCTTTAAATTAAGCCTAACCATTACGCATTCACCAAATAGTATAATAAAAAAGGTTTAACGTTAGCTTTCTATTTGATTTATTGATCTTTAATCTTTACCGTGATTAACTTTCTGAAAGAATGGTCGCAGATCAAGTAAGGTCGAACAATGTGATTACTTTGTCTTTTTCACGACAGATTCATTTGTTTGGAAGGGTAGCTTTAGTACAGAGCGGCTTTAGTGCACCCCAATTTTCCCTTTATTAACATTTTTTTTAAGAGTTTGCAGTGTCTTTTATAATCCATTTTTTTCCATTCCTTAACATCTATTTTACAGTTTGTCAATTTTTACTATAATTCCACAATATAAATATTTAAAAATGTTTTTCATGAATAATATTAACATTTAATAATATCATATTCCAATAAAAAATTATTATTTAAAAAATAAATCATAAGTTAATTAATAAAAACAGCATTGACATATATATAAATATATATATATATATAATGTAGTATAATTATATGTGCAAATAACTTAGGAATAAAAAAACATATTAATATATGCTGAAGGTTATAGGAGGTAGAATAGTAAGTAGTGAAGTATATTGTTAAGAAATTTTACCCCATTAAAAATATATATTTATTTTATTTAATATAGTTTTTTTTTTATTATTATTAGTAATTAATTAATTAATATATTGATATATATATTTTTCTGGATTATTAAAAAATGTTAAATTAAATATATTTTATTTATAAATATATTTTATGTAAAGGAGATTTAATAAAAATTTATTATTTATTATTATTTTTTTTAAGAAAAATCGTAATTTTTATTAATAAAAAATGGAAATTACATTCGGTACACCATCTGCATTCAAAAAGTATGTTGATAGCTTCTAAAAAATAAAAAAAAGTAAGTTTGATTTATAAACTTCATCATGTCCATAGTTTGTCTTAGAAAAACATAATAAAGATCATTAGAAAATCTAGGCCTAATATACAAGCCCTGTCATGTCCAATACCTGTATCAAAAAGATAACAAGAGCATCCATATATACAATAGTCAACCAATTGTACTCGGAAATAAACGTAAATAAGACTTGTAGTCAAAAACATAGTATTCCTCTCGTTGTTCCAGTTACATGCCGCTCTGAATGGTCTGTGATAGAATACTAATACTGAATTTCCTATCCTCCCAGTAGTCTTCCAAGTGCCCAAATCCTATAGTACTCCACCCTTAGGTAAGGAGTCTCCTCCTATTTTTCTTTCCTTGTAGATGTGGCAGCAAGATATACAATGAAAAGCTTGTTTTCAGATGAAAAAGTTCTTCTAAAATAGGAGAGAGTGTCTGCACATGAAATCTCTAAATGTTATTGAACCAACTTATGACAATCATAGAATCTCCAAAAAAATTAATCTAACAATGTTCTTTTTCAATAGAAAAAAGAAGAAAACAACTTTAGACTAAGGATTTCTGCATAATTTGTGGATCCTCTACTTAATCCACTATGAACGTTGTAAGAATGTTATTCCTGCATATATAGAACTTCACCCCTTTACATTCATCGCCCAATAATGAGGCATTGTTAAAAGAGGTCCAGGGAAAAGAATGATCAATATCTTCTGCAGTGATATTACGTGGAATATGCATATATTCAGAGTTAGGGAGAACTGAGTAAATTGCAAAACCTGACCTACCATAATACTAGGAGAAGAAGATTTGTCCTGAAAAATACCATTATTTTGGGAGATCCATATGCCCTAGTTTATGTTGGGGGAAGTCTTTTGTACCTTTTCATGGAGGCCCGATCCCATCATAACTTCCAAGCATCATTTAAATTTCCCCCTTTCTAGTTTGTAACAATCCCTAATATATTTCCAATCAAAGCCCATACTCTAATAGAAAATTGAAAATAAAGGAATAAGTGGTCCACCTATTCCTCCACATCTTCACATAGGACACACCAACTGGGACCTAGTAGGCTCCTTTCTTTCATAAGTTATCCTGAGTTGGTACCTTATTTTGTAGTATGCATTATCAGAAAAAGCAGGCTTTTGCAAGACAACAATGCTTCCATAGTTTCTTCCACCACCAGATCAATACCTCTAGTTTCTTATTTTCTATATTGTATAGGTAACCCATTTTAGGTGTATATTTTCCAGATAGAGAGTGAACCCAGACTAAAGAATCTTTCCTATCTCTAAGGTAGACCTAGGAAGTATTCAGAGTGATGGTATAATTACACCATAGTTCTGCAAAGTTTCCTTGTAGATTGATTTGATGGGCATTCATCCATCCTTGGGCCAAAAATGATGAACGCATCTAATCAGTCACCTCATTCAATGTATTAGTACCATTAGAATTTAGGAATATAACTATCTCATGAGGAAAATCGAAGTGTTTCCCACATCCTACCAAGGGATCGATTCTAATTAATCCTCGCCTTAGCCCCATTGCCAACTTTCCACACCAACCCTGCTTCAATCACAAAGGAGGTGGATAACACAACATTCCATGTAACCGATATTTTGGTCTCCTTTTTCTAGGTAGGTTGATCTATTCCTCTAGGGCACATGGATGGATATATTTCCTGTAGACCTCAGTTATCCATAGACTATGGGTATCCTCATCATTTTCATAAACAAATATTAACATTCAATTTGTTAACTTACTTGAAAGTCTCATTTTTGTACGTGATTAACATGATTAAAATTTCTTTTGCTATGTTGTACATGAGTGATCATCTTCTAGTCCAAGCCATTTCCATTTCTTTAATGCAATGAAGTAGAAATTCTCTTATATCTTGACTCTCAAATTGTTTAAACTTTCCAAAGTGAGTATTATATTCCAATTTTCCACCATGAAACTTGGAAAATAAATGTATAACATGTACATCAACATTACAATTGAGGAAGATTAATCGCTCTTTAGAATTTTTTGATTTTTTGTTTTTCCTTTGAAATTTTTGAAAACAAACTTAATAAGAAGAATTTCTCTGGAGGTAGTTTTTAGTGAGTGATATAATAATTGCACATAAAATAACTAAAGTAAAAAATGAAATAATATCAGACTTATATTTTAAAATGATAGGAATATTTTTATTTGGAAAGAGGATGTCACTGGGCAATTTAGGGTATATTGTTTATTTATTTTCAATTATTTGTAATATATTTTATTTAATTATTTATTATATATAAAATGGTTTATTTAAATATTAATGGTATATAAAATGTAATTAAAACTTTTAGTCCTTTAGTTTTTTCATGAAATGCTTATAATTTTCAATGTAATTATAGAATACAATAGAATAATACAAAAAATATGGATTTAATAAAAATTAGTGATTTAAGGGTTATTGAAATTTCAATAATATTTTTTTATAAATTAGGATTTTCTTTCTTTCTTACTTGAAAATATAACAAAGAAATTTACAACATAACTTTTGATGAATATGATACAGTAACAAAATCATTGAGTAAATTGACAATTCAACATAAAAAAAGGAATACAATTGTCACAATATGTCATAACCATTAATGAACATCGTGACCCAACACAATACTTCATGAACATCACAATGTTACACGACCATTTATAAATGCAATAAAATCATCTTTGAATGCAAGAATTCAACATAAATTAATCTATATGAAAGTTTTCATGTGGCATATTGATTAAGGAATGTCAAAATATAACACAACCATTGAGGTATGTAATAATATAACATAACCCTTACAAAACATCACAAAATAATTGCAATTCAACATAATTCCATTAAGATAAACATTATCATGCACATAAACGTTAAGGAAAATCACATGTTTGGCATAACCTTTGACTAATGTTGAAATGAAACGTAAATATTGATGAACATAACAGCTCCAAATAAGTTAGCCAAGATAAATATCAAAATGAATCATGACTAATTGGACCATCACACCAGAAAATAACCCTTAAGGAAAGTTGTAATATGACACAACCCTTACTATATGTTGCAATGTGATGTTACCATTGAGGAACATAGTGAATCAACATGACACAATGAAGATAAACACCACAATGCAACATTTCCATGGTAAACGATGATTTAAAATAATCAACCAAGTTTAATACTAATAAATCAAAATCAGCCATAAATTGTGGCCAACCAGAGTTATCAAGAGTGAATCATGGCAAACATATATAGAACCATGGTTTACATAAGGTAACCAAAGTGAACCATAGTCAACTAAAGGCAACCATGGTTAACATAATTCAAAAATAATATCACAATGTAACATTACCATAGTAAACCATGGTTAAATATAATCAACCATAGCCAACTAAAGTCAACTGTAACCAACAAATGTCAACCTTTTAGGAACATCATATTAAAACATAACCCTTAAGGAATGTTGTAAGGTGAAATAAAACTAGAGTCACATAACCATTTAGGAATGATGAAATTAAAGATAATGCAATGAAGATGTATGTTTCAATACAACATAATCATCAACAGGCTTCACAATCCAACATAATCTTTGGATTACATCACAAGGAGACATAACTTTTTATGGATGTCACAACGTGACACAACCAATTAGAAACTTAGTGGCTCTACATAATTCAACCAACATGATTGATGTCATCTGACATTATCATAGTAAACCATGGATACACATTATTAGCATGCACAACCATAGCCAATTATAGTCAACATGGTCAATCATAATTAACAAAAGTCAACCATAAGTAACCTTGGCTTCTGAAAGACAACAACTCTCAACATAAGTCAATGATGATAAACATTGAAGAGAAAAAGACATAAGGAATGTGACAACCTAACCTAACCATTTAGGAAAATTACATTGTCGCATAACTATTGAGGATCATAAAATTTTGACATAATTTACTAACAATTGAGAAACATTGCAGTCCAACATATCCTCCCGTCAACATCACAATCAAAAGTAATCTTTCAAAAATATTGCATTTTGGCATAAGTCCAAAAATATGAATACCAGTGTGAGATAACTCTTAATGAATTTGTGTACACCAAGATGAGACAACCGTAAATGAAAATCACAATGTGATGTGAACATTTAGGAAACGTGCAATTGCACATAAGTCAATGAATATGCATGTCAGAATGTGGCATGTAGTTAGGGAACATCACATTCCAATATAATGTTTTCATTATGTCACTATGCAATATAACTCTTTATAGATGTCTCAACAAAATACAACCATATGTTTTCATTATATTGTTATGCAACATAACTCTTTATAGATGTCTCAACAATAAAATTCATTATTTAAGACAATCAAACATATTAGAATATCATAAAAATTTCAATTTAATTATATTTACATATTAATTCACTCATATGTTAACATCCTCATCAATGGTTACCATCAACTAACACAATCACATAAATAGAATTAACTCATATATAAACCAATCTAGATCATTAATTTTGAAAAATAGAAAATAATTTTTATAAATACTTATCAACACTTTAATTAAAAAAATGTTTTAATAATATTAATATAAATATATTTATATTTAACATAATACTTTTTTATATATAAAAATACAGATTTATAAATACTATTTTTATATATAAAATGCAGATTTATAAATACTATTATATTAATTGAATTAAGAAAATATTTAGTCTTAACAAACTAGAAAAATACCTCATTTTCTAGTGGCAAGTTTAATCTAACCTTTAATCAAGATGTTCCTCCGAAAAAGATGATTAATTAGCTTCTAACGCTATTACAATTGATATGTGAGTGTAAGCTGCCTTTGATTCATCCTATGAATAACAGCGAGTTGATTTTTTATTTATTGAAAAAAATAGATGTCCCACCAAAAGGTGTAATTGTTTCCTAAAATATAATATAAATCTATGCCATTTTAAATATTTACACCTATATTTAAATCAAGAGAAGTCTAATGAACAGTTTCAAGAAATATATCCATTTAAATTTTTAAACAAGTACATGAATATTTTAATTCAGGGAAGTTTAATGGAAAGTGATAGCCAGGAGACAGCCAGAGAAGTTTAATCAAAAGTGCAAGACAAGATATTTCTGATTCAATTTGTCTGTAATATCTGGATTTTTTGGTCATGCCCTATGAGCATATACCAATCCCATCTAACATTAACTATCACAGAACTGTCTGAACCAGAGTACGAAGTCTATTACCACCATTGGAATGCAATGTAATATGATTAAATTTCTTAGAAGTTGACTGTTATTTTCATATAATGAGGACAGCTGGGCAATCCAATCTGATAGCCTTGCATTAACATATAATTTACTGGTTGGCAATGGTTTTGGATGTCGAGTGCGCACGTTCACAGAATATTGCTGCTCTGTGAGAAGCCAGTGGGGTTCCCCATTTTTTGACACATCCCAACCAGCCTCTTTCCTTTTACAAGATTATCAACGAATTAACAATTTAAATAGACTAGTGCACTGAGGTTCCTACTATTGGGATGGGGGCTTGTATTAATAGATTCGACTGCCTGCGAAAGGCCAGAAACAAAGAATTGAAAAGGATGAACGGTTGTGCTGTACACCACATTAGTTCATGCAGCTTAAATCAGGGAAAGCAATTACAAAAATGGCTGCGAAGAGCTCTTTGATCAACGCATCAGCACTGAGAAAGAATTTATAGGAAGTAGTGCAGCCATTGATCGACATAACTCGAATCTTGGCCATTTGCAGATTGCTATTAAAATAAAAAAGGGAAGGCACAACTATACGTGGGTGATAATACTTGACAATATAATATATAAAGTCTGTTTGTGATAGGCATGCTTTGATGGTATAATATATTTTAATATCATCGAAGCAGAAATGTAATGGCGTGAACTATCTGGACAGCATATTAAGTAGACTTTCCCCGTTCATTTGCATCCTCTTACAGGGCTGAAAATCTGGCATCCATGGTTTTGGAATTTGTCATCCATCTTTTCCCTTTAAAGAATGAGCCATGGTGTGAAACATGGGTGACTAGACTTTCTCGCTAAAAGGTGACGCATCATGAATAGAATCAAGAAACTCATTTAAAGCGTACAACTTCAGTTTGAGGTCAAACTCCACCTTCTGCCACCCTTACTTTTTCAGAGGCCGTCTTTCTAAATCTACTGTTCTTATCCTCACCTTTTATTTTTTACTCTCTCAATGATCGTAATTTTCTTTACTTTAATGCCTGAAGATATGATGGTGGCATGAGAGTATTTTCAAACATCACTGATTACATTTATCAGCGAGCATGAGTGCAGGTCTGACGAAATTATATTAAATTATCAAACTCATCTGGTGGCTATTCAAAGTTCGCCTCCACATGACCTTTGTATAGCGACAGCCAAACCATGTAATGATTGTACTTTTGGTGAGCGCACTTATTATGTTTCGGCATATACATATATGACATTTGGCTACATTACCCCACTAGCTTTTTCTGGCTTCCTGTTCCTCCTGAGCACTGGCTGATTTCATATATTGTATTTTTATTTTCTTATAACGTGGCATTATTTAGGGAAAACTAAACTATGGCATATTTTAAAAGCCAAGTTTTTTTTTATTTAACCATAGCCAAGTTATTTTTAGTCTTAACCCATGTGCGAGTTAATCCAAACCTAATTCTAAAATAACCGCATTGGGTCCAAGGTCTGTACCAAGTTGAACTCTTATAGCATTTAAATTCACATTATACATGTGTTCTAATGCATATATGTTATATCAATGTTTATGCATTTTATAATGCATATGCATTATATAAAATTAAATAATAAATATTAAGCTTTTATAAACACATATTCAAGGTGGGTAATAATTCTTTAATTCTGGTTAAAGATATTTTGGTTGAATGTTTACATATAAATTACGTGATGCACTCTAGGGTCAGGTGTGTTGGTTTCATTTCTCATTGTTATAATTTCAAATGACACTTCTCTTAGTTTATTAGAACAACTAAATAGAAAGAACCTTGAAATGTGGCATAAATTTTACTAAAACGCTAAAGAAGTCAAGATTTCATCCTCCAATACTCCCATGACATTGAAAAGGGCCTTGCAATGCTCCAAGAGATTTGACAAAGGTGTTGAATCTCTAAGCCCTCAAGCAAAGAGTGTTGAAGTGTCTAGGGTTGCTACACGGGGGCTTTATTGAGGTAGAAATACCATACCATGTGTGTTCATATTGGGGGATATATATTGAGGAACAAATGACATAATATATTGAGCGTAGAATAGGGATAAAGGGTTTTTATATGTTGTGTATAAAAAATAGAGCTCAAAGTTAATGGAAATATATGAAGTGGTATAAAAGATGTTAATGAAAAAATGGATACCTACAATTTCTAGTGAAAGTCGGGATTTTTTAAATTGAGAAGGTGTATTGGGTTCCTAAGGGTAGGGGGTTAAATAAAGTGATTTTAGAGGTATTTTCCAATATGTAGTCAAATTAAGAGTATTGTTTAGTATGCCATGAATGCACCTGCTCTGTCAGAGGTTCATTGAGTGAAGCTCCCGTGGGTTGCTAGAGTAAGTAGAAAAGGATTTGATAGGGTCAATTCTTGATTAGCTTCAAGATAAGGATGAAATGAATAGATCAAGAAAAGCTAAATGGTCTCTAGATTCATCCAATCACCTTATAAATTGAACTATAGAAGAAAAACTCTATGTGAAGGGAATGGAGAGAATAAGTGGATAATGAGGAAATTGTATCATAATTACAAGAGCTCAACCTTGACATGAACCAATACCAATAGTAAACCTGATTACGGGTGGTTGGTTAGAGGAGAATTCCTTGTAAAGGAGTTTAGAGGTCCTACAAATGGTACTAAAACCTTCTGTTTAAAGAAAAAGATTATGTTTTCTCCCCATGTTATTGTATTCTTATTTGTTTATAATTGCGTGTTCATGGTGATATTATCTCGCTAACAATAATGTTTTATATCAGTGGATAGTTTGACATCGTGATATTTGTTTGTAGATGTAGGTCTAGGAGATTGGGATAAGATCTTAAGAGTATCATATGAGCTAAGGATCAAGCTAGGAACAACCTCTAGGTACATGTGAGTATATTTTCCTTGTTTTTTAGTTTATATCTATTTTCATTCATGTGTTATTAGGGTTGAGGGTCTATGCATGAACCTGGGTTACACTTTTTGGCAAGTGTGGGCACATTTTGGGTGAAAAAGCAACTCAATCTAGCCTTTTTAAGTGTTTGATGTAGTAATCTTTGAACCCTCAATCAAGATGTTTGAGACTTTAAAGATATCTCAATTGAACCTTAAAAAAAACCCTTGAACAAGCTCCCATATAACCTGAGGTTACATAGGAGCTCGAATGAGATATGGGCTCGATCAAGCCTCTATTTTTCATTAAAATCTCCACCTATAGGCTATGCAAGCCATTTTACGTAGACAAAAAGGGAAAGAGGAGATCAACGATGAGTTTGGGAGCTTAACCAAAATGAATCACATACAAAAGACAAAGCGAAAAGTAAATGGTTAATTTCCCCTTTAACTCTAATGTTTGAAACAATCAACAAAAAAGGTTTTGTGAGGTTTTCCGTATGAAAAAAATTCTTAAAAGGATCTAACGTTCTTCCACTTAAGTAGTAACTAGGGCTTATGAAGATTTTATAGTAGGATATAGGGGCCACATTATGCAAGTCACCAGTGACTCTTTTAACAGCGAAAATCCCACCAAGGGATGGAGAGGTTTATAGTGGGGTGGTACTAGGGCTATGTCCCGAAAGAGCTGATGATGCTTCCAATAGCCTGAACAAAATCACCTTAGGTGGAGTGCTCTCACACCTGCTACCTATAGGGAAATATGTCCCAAGATTTGGCTACTAAGTTTCCTATGTCGAGTGGGAATGAGTGAATCTCAACTTTTGGTTGTTATTTTTGACCTAGAACCCTTACAAGGAGTTAGGAGACAACAAGGAGGTTCATTATAATCCACCACCTATACCTTAGCCCCTGGATTCGTCACTAGATTCGTCACTAGATGGTGTAGGATTTTAATCTCCCTAGAAGACAAGTTATATGTTTCAAGATGAAAATAACCATGAAGGCTTATGTGCTGCCTATCCCTATGGTAGCAACATGATATATAAATTATTTTGTGGCACCTGTGGGGAATTTAATGTGTTCATGTTAAAGTTATTTTTAAAGAGTCTTTGTTTCACTTAGGATGTGCAAAGAATGTAAGCTCAAACAAACTAAGTTCAAAGATTCCAAATGAATGTTCCCATTATACAAAGTTTAAGTAAGCTTAATGTGTGGAATGAAGGTTTGTGCTAGTGAAATTGTGAACAAAAAAAGCGGGAATTGCAATGACGTTGATATGTAGTGATCATTTCATTACACTATGTGATACATTTGTTTCTTGCAAGAAAGTAAAATATGTGTGGATAGTGGGCCAGTCACTCTTTCCTAATTATGTTATGGACTCAGATATAGGCAGATGGTGGAAAAATTAGTGCTTTGAGAAATATTTCAGATACCCCCATAGGGTTGCCATAAGGGTGAAATGGGGGGAGTGCTTAATTTATTTCTTTACTAAAATAAACTCCTAGTTCCAAAACAAAATGAAATAATGTCTTTGGTTAGCAAACAAATAAAATGTATGTGTGGATTAAGGGCCACTTACTTTCTTTCTAGTTAAGGTAGGTGTGGTGTGAATTGGAATGAGAAAAACAAGTAAAATAGTTATGTGCATTAGGGCCACTTACTTTCCTCCTAGTCAATCTATGTTTGTGTACAAAATTTCAAAGTGAAAGATAATCAATTACTCTACTTGTAATGGTTAGTAAAGAAAATTGGTTAGTAGTGATGGTGTGTGCAAGGTGAATAATGGACGTAGAATGTGTTATAATTGCATGTACATGGATATCCAATGATCCTTTAATATAATTCACCTAATTAGACTATGTGATGTTTGTTCCTTGCAAAGGAAAACAAGTACCACCTACTTTTCAAATTATGTTATGTGAGCATATAGGGAGATGAAAAATTAGTGCTTTGGGAAACATTATATTTCCATTACCAACTAAATTGAATTATTTAACTTGATAATTAAATCTTCCAAAAGAGCCATTGAAATATCTTTATACTTACGTAAATTTATATGCATTTTCTTAATATTTACTCAACATATGGATGATGATGCTTGGAACAAATCAGAGTCACATGAAACCATTATATCTTAAGCATATGAACAAATAAATTTCATCAAAAAAGCCATTGACATAGCTCAAATTTGGTGCTTATGCATAAATTGGGATGCCACAATTGAGAACACCCAATAGAGAAACCCCTAGATAAAGGATAATAAATTTTCAAACTAATTGAAGCTATGCAATTTTTAAATATTTGCGAAGTCAATATAACTATTTCCTAAGTAATCTAGTCCCACAAGCAATAATCTCTCTTCACTCTACCCCCAACACATGTTTAAGAAATGAAAAAACCTAACTTTTTGGGCATAGGATCCAAGGGTGTGATATAAGGGTGATCTATTGTTAAATATAACCCCACAATTTTATTAGTGAATAAGTTTGAAGTATTGTCTGGTTTCACAAAAAGTCACATTTACCAAGTGAAGCATTTGACCTTTTTCAAAATTAGTTCTTCTTAGCAACGATTTTTCATTTCTTCAAAAGACTATAAATCCAAAACTAAAAGTGATCCTTACAAAAAAGATGGTATTATATGTTGGCTTAGTGGGTCCTGTCTCAGATTCAGATTTAGCTGTGCTAAACAAATCCCCACACTACTGACCCTTTCGGCATCAATCAATGGAGCATGGACTGAAGTCTCACCCAAAGCAGCTGGAACAAAGTTTCTACACCGAAATATCAACGTGATGTCATTTATTGACCAAAATCTACCTTCACGCAGATTGATAAGCCCTTATGGCTTATCGATGGAACTCCCTTTAGTCAGCCTCTAGACCTTCACGAAGGTCTACGACTAGCTTTTGCGAACCGTGAATAGGTGAATTAACTAACGCTCATCCAAGATTATTCTTAACCCAATATTTACTTAGATCTACTTAAGTGTTCGATAACTCTAACATACAATGATATAATCTTCACCTAAACCCTTAATATCAATTGCGTTCATATGACAATATAGATCAAGTAAAGTCGTGCATTAATACAACATTATTTCATAAACCCATCATTCATCATAGCATAAAGCACATTCATACATAATAGAAGTAAATAGATGAAACACAGGAATTCCTATAACAATCTTCTTTATTGATATTCAATGAATTCTTATAGACTCAAGACTTCCCTATGCACTCAGCTGCAGGGGTTCATGCACTCAGTTGTGGACTCTACTCTAGGCCTCTGTGCACATAGCTAAAGAGTCTTTTTCTCCTCTAAGACTTTTACAATATTCCTCCTATTGACCCATTACATTCGTCTTCATCATCAATATTCTGCCTTAGACTCTCTAAGAGACACCTATTTATAGAATCCCATGGTCTTCAGACCATGGGTGGATCTTCAAAAAGCTTCCCTAGCTTACATAAAGAAAGGTAAAACCTTTTCTGAGTCTCTAACTATCTACGTGCTCCGCGACCATAATTTGTGAAGAATTTACATTCCTTTACATAAAAATTGGGTTTTTGCCCCAAAACATGACCAAGGGACCCCATCCCAATAGGCCCCCAACAAAAAGATCATGACTCACCCTCGAGTCACTCATCTCGTGCAAAGATCTTGCTGTAAAGATTGCCCAACTCCACTTGTGCAACCACTACTTCAACCATGCTTTGCGTGGCTACTTGCTTGATATGTTCTACTAGCTGCTTTGTGGTTGGTCCTACACTGTCCTGCTTAATCTTCTATTATGTACTCTGCAAGTTCATGAACTTTTCCTTTATGTTGGTGGAGACTATGTAGGCCTCATCCAACCAAATCCCCAACATAGCCTTAAGGAATGCCTATTTTTTCTGCACTGCTTCCACTTGTGTAAGCAACTTCTTAGCCTCCCGCATCTTGGTGAGGCATTGTGTTATAGCAACAATGTGCATCATGGGCCTTACTTTATTGTATTGTTGCTGGAGCTTATGGAATTCTATATGAAATACCTGCAAGGTGGGATCTTCTTGCAAGCTCGTCACTACTTCCATAGCCTGCTCAAATAGTGTAGTGCATTCCACCACCACAGCATCGACCGTAGTGACTCCATCTTTAATAGTGGCTTTGCATTGTTCCCTAACCTATAATGGGGTTGAAGGCTGTGAATTTAGCTCCAGTTCTATTATCTTCACATTCAACTTGAACTAAACTCTTGCTGCCTCTACCTTGGCATCGCGCACACCCGCATCAAGTTTTATTATCTTTTCCTCCAATGGTGCCTCCTCAGGGATATGCAGTTCTAGCACCGTTTTTCATGCTTCCGCTACCTTGACCCCTAAATAAGCGCTCTCTACATGGATTGTCTCCTTTGCCTTCAGCGCCTCTATCTTCTCAGCGAAAATTTGTTCGTTTTTCAGTCTATATTCACTGATAAGGCTAAGCGTGTGCTGCTCACGCACTCTGAGGTTAAGGTCGATTTTCTTTAGAGAACTCTCAATGACCTTTTCATCGACTATCTCCGTGCTCAATGATCCTTCTGGTAGCGCGATTGCCTAGAGATCTAGTGATTTGACCATCTCTGCTGCCTAGCTAGTCCCTAGTGCCAAGCTCATTGGTGTAGCACTTACCTGTCCTGCATCGAATTGGATCCCGATGGTCTAGATGTACAACTCGTACAAATCCTTCTGAATGGTACTTAGGGCATGCTACTACAGCGATTCCATTGTGGTATCGTGCACCTTATCTCTAATCTCGTTAAGGTCATCTTCTATTAGAGTGATTGGATCTAGCGATGGCTTTGACACTTTTGATTTCTTTTGGGCCCTTCTTTCTGTTGATCCCTGTACCTCTTCACCCATAATGGCATTCTTTGTTCTTCGTCCCTGCCACTTCCATGCTCTGACTTCTCCTCTTCCTCTGTCTCAGGAAAAGGAGACTTACCACTCTGCTTAGAGTTGTGCTCTTCTTGTTTGGTCTGCTGCTTCGTGGCATGCTCCTTTTCCACCTGGGCCTTCTTCTCAGCCTCTTTTCTGTCCTTCTTGGCTAACTACTGGACCTTCTGCTTTGCTGCCTCCTTCTTTTCCTTCTCTGCAGATTTTCTGGTGCCCACGGTAAAATCTGTATGGAGTATGCCAATCTATCGGCCAGTGCTTGATATTTTCCTACATAACGTCATTTGTGGCCAAGTAAGGTAGATCAAACCACTTTTTTTGGGGATCCTTATGCACCTTGATGTACACATGGTGGAAGTATACTTTAAATTCCACAAATTCTTATAACTGTTCAAAGATATTTGGTGACAATCGTGGCTTTTGGTTGATAGCCATGCGCAGCCTTGCCTCCATCAGCACCTAGAATACTTTGGACTCTATGACATGCGCAACATCCTTTGTTGCCCAGAGGGATGCAAACTGCATAGCCTCTGGCAATCCCTTGTCCACGGGAGGAAACTAACTATCCTCTGATAGATCCCAAGAAATGAGGATAATGGAGAGCAACAACCACCCATATTGGAATTTTTTTCTCTCATCTTGAGCCTCGTGATAGTTCGCAAGGAACTCACCACAGATTGTGACCAATTGAAATGCACACCCTCCACGAACTATGTAGCCAATGAAATTACTGGTGCCAAAACCTCGTCTGTGCAGAATTTTCTTATAAGTTTCCCAGCTAGGATTTGTGTAGAAATTTTCATAGCGGGGTAAGTGATAGAGCTGATAGAGTACCCACGTGACTTCTACACTATCTTGAATTTTTCCTTCATCTTCTCTGCAAGGTCACGCTCAGTCATCTTTCTACCAAACTCCTTGGTTGGATTCAATCTCGAGTGCAGCAAGAGAGTGATTTGGTGGATCAACATATCTGTAATCACGATCGGCGCGCTCAGCCGCAAACATTCATCATGAGAGTGGTGGTAGTGGGGCACCCATAGTAAGTTTAGTAACCTCTATTGATTCAGTCTGTGAATCCACTCCACAAGCTCCAACGTAGTAACACTGAATTCATTATAATAGACCCTTTTCATGTAGTTTTATGTTGTGAGGTGGGGTAACCTCTCATGGTCCACCAAATCCCAGTCCTCCAACTTTAAATGGAGAATTCGCGCCAGGCACGGGCCTTCAAAGTTGATGCCCTCTAGTAGCAGTGGTTATTTAGGAGGAATTTGCCTGCATCTAAGTCCTTAGGGACCTTCACCTTTCCCATTCGAAGAGGGATGTAATCTGCAAGTTTGGAAATAGGATCCACGCCCTCGGCATCGATATCCTACATGTCCTTTTTGACCTCCAAATAGACCACTTTCCCCTTATCCTTTGTCAGTTGTTTGTCTTTCTTCTGAGCCTAGGTAGCAGAATGCTTCCTCAGTTACTCATGCAATGGCATTGGCCTCTTGTGGTTGTATTTCTTGGGCTTGGGGGCTTCTCTCACTGGTGTAGGTGTTGGCCGAGGTGACCTCGGCTACATAGGCACAATAGCCAGAGCATACATTCTCACAACCTCTAGAGCATCTCCCTCAAAGGTGACAGTTCCTCCAGTGCTTGCAGTTTCCCCTAGTCCAAACATGGTGCTGAGAATGAACTGCTAGGTATCCTTAGGTAACTTGCAAACAGAGATCTCACAACTAAATCTTTGAAAACCTAAGGATTCATAAACAATGGACAACACAATGCAAGAAATTTAAGGACACAAAGTGTTCTTTGTTGGTTGGCCATGCGTAATTTATAGGTGAATTCGAATTCAAATTCGACCGTTCCCCCCAAGATCCATCCATAAATGATGATTTCACAGTAGATATCCAAATATTTCAGCCTTAAATGCCCTAAATTCCACCCTCCCACCTCCTCTTAACCGTTTCCTGGCTGTTAAATCATGAACAGTGACCATAACGGTCATTTTTTGGCTATGCTATGTGGTCTCCCCCTCCATAGCGTAACTCCCTTCGCACCTCTTCTGGTACTATGACATCACCTTTTTTCACGCAATCCCCCTGTCGCATAGCTCTACAACCCAAGAAATGTAGTTTGTAGTCCTACATTTCTTTGAAAATTCTTGGAGCGCTAAGACTATGCTACCATCATGTACTCATTGGGCTAGATCCCCCATGTATGGCTTCAATCGACTTCCATTTACCCTTCCTGGAAATGGATCTCCATTCAACTTTGCGAGATGAATTTCTCCACCATCTGTAATTTCTTTGATGACATATGGTCCCAACGAGTGCAAAAGAAACTTCCCTAGAAGCTTAGAAAACTGTCATATATTAAAACCCAATCATTTACCTTGAAGGTGCATTGTTTGATGTGCCAATCGTGCCAAGCTTTTTCACGTTCCTTTCGAACCTCCTAATGGAATCCAACCAGAAATCTATCTTCGTCCAGCTCCATTAGTTGCGTGAGTCATTCTTCTAAGGCTCTGCGGTCCACTATTCCTGTGAAATCCTCTATGCGTAGACTAGGCACAATGTACCCCATAGGCATCACAGCTTCTATGCCATAGACCAACCTAAAAGGTGTCCGACCAGTAAGATTTTTATAAGTAGTTTTGTAAGCCCATAATACTTCCGGTACACACATGTCCTAGTCATTTTGGTGCATGTTGCAAACCTTTGTCAGTGCATTCTCCAATATCTTATTAAAAGCCTCAACTGTTCCATTGGCTTGAGGATGATATGGCGTACTCTTTTGATGGTAAACCTGAAAATCTTGTGTCAGCGTGCTGATCGTTTCATTAAGAAAATGCATATTGCGATCACTCATCAAAACCTTCAAGCAACAAAACTTGGTCGACACGTATTCAAACAAAAAATTTTCTATTGTTGCCCCTTTACAGTCTTTCATAGGCTGTGCCTCTACCCATCTAGTCAAAAATTCAATTGTGGTGATGATATACCGCACAACTGTCTTCTTTCCTAGGGGTTGAATTGGTCCTACAAAATCAATTGCCCATTTCTCAAATGGCTGCAATGCCACCTGCAGATTTAGAGGAAGCTCATCCCTCTATGATGGCTTGCCCATTCTTTGACATGCATCACGCACCCTGCAATATGCTTTAGAGTCTTTATGCAGCGTTAACCACCGCAACCCAACGTGAAAAACTTGTTGCGTTTTTGCTTTCCCTGCATAATTCCCTCTCGCAACTCCTCCATGAGCTTCAGTGAGGATACTGTTTCATTCAAAATCAGGCACATAACATCGAAGTATCTCATCCGATCCCATTTTATACAAATGACCCACAATGACCGAAAATTCTTGTGCACGGACCACCAATTATTTCTTCTGTTGATTGGTGTATCCCCCTGGAGCCGTCCCTATAGTGAGGAAATCGATAATATCCATGATGTAATTATCCACTATGCGCACTGCGAAGAGTTATGGATCAGGTAACCCTTCCTCCAAATTAGTAGGCTCCTCTCTTGTTTCAATGTACAATAGATGGTATGGTCCCGCATTAAGCCTTTCAGGCTTCACAATTACCACAAAATCATATTCTTGAAACAACATCAACCATCTACATATTTTCCCCCCCTAACACAGGCTTATTGACTAGATATTTCAATGAAGAATGGTCTGTGTACATCTTGAAATGCCTGCCTAGCAGGTAATTTCTAAATTTCTGGAGTGTGTACACCATAGCCAACCCTTCGCGCTTTGTCATCGAATAATTCTTTTCAACTTTTGATAGCTTCCTACTTGAAAATGCTATAGGATGATACATTTCCCCTTCATTGGCCTGTGTTAGCATTGCTCCTAGCGCAATACATGAGGCATCAACATGCACATGGAATTCCTTCTTCTAATCGGTAATATAAGGATCCACATGGTGACCACTTTTTCCTTCAATACATGTAGACTACGCTAACATTCTTCATCCCAACTGAATGTAGCATCCTTCTTCAGTAGCTTTCCATAGGCGCAATAATCTAGGCATAACTCTTAACAAATTTCCGATAGTATCCAGTATGACCCAGCGTTGCGCGCAACTATTTGGCACTTCATGGCACCTCCAAATTAATTATGACTATGATCTTAGCAGCATCCACCATTAATCCTTGCTTGCACACCACATGACCCAACAAAATTCTGAAAGAAATGCAAACAAGCATTTCTTCCAGTTCAACATGATTTGATACCTTCAGCATGTATCCAACATCAAGCGTAAACTAGCTACATGGTGCTTTACTATCCTAAACACTATCCAATCATCAAAATATACCTCCAAGAACTTGTGAATAAATTATTTGAATGCCATGATGAATAGGCATGAGAATATTGTTAGTGCATTCTTAAGTTCAAAAGGCATCACTGTATACTAGAAGCATCCTCATTATGTCATGAAGGTCATCTTACTCCTATCTTTTGGCACGATCTTAATCTAATGGTATCTAGAGAACCCATCAGTGAATGAGTAGGCCTCCTGCCCTCCAATATTATCCAGTACTTCATCTATGAACGGTGTCGAAAAAGGATCATGAACGCATGCATCATTAAGCTTCCTAAGATGTACACAGATCCTTATTTCTCCTTTTTGCTTCTTTTCCTAGATTACCATTGGGCTCACTCAATCAGATTCCTCCATAGGTTCAATAATGCCTACCTTAAACATCTTATCTAACTCCAAGTGAACCTTCTCTTTATATTTGGGATTAAGGTGATATGGCCTATTCTTGATCAGCTTCACATCCAGCTACAAGGTAATATTCATCACACCTAAGTCTCCTATGATACTTTTTAGGTCTGAAAATTTTGTAGGAAGCAAATCTTGATATTCATAGAGTAACTCAACGACCTTATCTACTATGGCATCATCCCAATAATCCCCAACCTTTGCAAAGTTCAGCTCCTCTTCTGTGCCAATGTTTACTGGCCTAGTTTTCAATGGCACGGTGATGTCTAGATTCTCTATCTGTGGTCCCTCAACTTCGCTGTGGCCTTCTACATCTGGAATGTTAATATTCCTTGGATCCTCATTGTCTCCTTCAGTAGTCACATTATAACTTTTAGGTCCCTATAATACTAGTGATTCCCCCATTACTTTTGTCATTATATCGCTTATTGTTATTGTTATTTCCTTATTGTCCCCATATTGTTATTATTTTGACCCATAGAAGCCCACTATTGTTATTTTTGTGCCCTTATATTATTATTGTCAGGTCAGCTTTGGTTATATTATGACCCCTTAGACTCCTATATATAGATAGGAGGTTTTTTCATTTGTATCATCCAAGAATTTTTCATTTGTGTAATGTAAAGGAGGTTGCCCACTCGAAGAGGCTGATTTCTAAGTCATTGATCAATATTTTCTATCTTTTTGTGAGTTGGTTTCATAACATTTGGTATTCACAGCTTGGATTCTAGGGTTTCGCTACTCCAAAGAGGTCATCGGGGAATTTTCACTATAAGTTTTTTTATGTGATGTTATAGAAGCTAAAAAAAACCATTTTAGCCAAAATCTCTCTGAACCTCGTGTCTGAATTTCAGATCTTTCCTCACTATAGTTTCAGTGAAATGATCCAAGGAAGTTAGGGTTTTTGCAAGATCCCGAATTATATCTCAAATAGGTGACCTGGGGAAAACTGTCATAACCTTTTTTTTCTGAGCATCAGATTGAAATTGCATAAGAAGTTATAGAAAAAGGACAACTTGTAGTATTTTTTATATCGGTTTTATATGCTAAGGTCAAAATAGTGACACGTGGAACTTCGTACAAACTTGCTCTATTGAACTAGTCTATAATCAAGTCATTGTGGGAAATTTGGCATAACACTTCATTGGAGAATCCAATCTTGATCAAACTTGCAGGGTTAGAAAGAGGAGTTAGCGGGTTACCTTAGGAAGAAATTTCAAACCTTGGAGATCCAAAATTATAGAGATACAACAAATTCAATATTGAGCTCCTACAAAGTGAAAAAAGGTGTGCATTTTTTCTAAATTTTTGCATAAGTCTAGTTTGAAAAATTAGTTTGAAGGAATTCAAAGGGCATAGTGAAGCATTATTATCATTAATTGATTCCCCGAATAAAGAAAATGGAAACACCTAGTCAGAAACCTGAAATCTCTAGCATGACTCATGAAAAAGAGGAAGAAATGTAACATGATATATCAAAATTACGAGACAAACTGCAACAAAATTCACTTGCACAAAAATTAATAGATGCTAAGATGCATGGTTTAAAGAAAGACATAGAAGCTAATATGTATGGTGTGGAAGCTAAGATGGATGGTTTAAATAAAGGTGTAGAAGCTAATATGAATGATGTGGAAGCTACGATGGATGGCGTGGAAGCTAAGATGGAAGATTTAAATACAAATCTGACAAATTTTCTACAAGAAATGCTTACTAATGGCGAAAGGTTAGTAAAGGAAAGTCATGATGAGATCAAACTAAATGTTAATCATGATTTCATTGACTCTAATGTTGGATCGAAGACCCACCATGTTCCAAAGATTGATATGAGGAAGTTTGATGGCAAGGATCCTGTAACATGGATACTATAGATGGAGAAATTTTTAGATCTCCATAATGTGAAAAACACACAAAAGGTACACATTGCAACTTAATATTTGGAACCAAATCAGTTTGTATGGTATCAATGGCTTTTCTCTCATAAACAAATTGTCACTTGGGATATTTTTACGGATGAAATGATAGCACATTATGAGGATACAAAAAGCAACACTTTTGTTAGCCAATTGATAAATCTCAAACAAAAGGGTTGAATGATGGAGCACATTGAGGGCTTTCAAAAATTGAATATAAGGATAAAAGATATTCTAGAGGAGCATAGCATTGATGTGTTCATAGGGACTTTAAAGGATAACATCCAACATGACGTTCGTCTTTGGGAACCTGATTCATTGCAGAAGGCACTCAGGTTGGCAAGAAAAATGGAAAACAAAATTATAGCAATAAGGAAGCCTACCACTCACAATCATAAATATGGAAGTGTTGTTTCCCCTATCCATCCACAACCTACAAGATTGACACCACAACAATTGGAAGAAAAAAGAGCAAAAGGGCTTTGTTATAGTTGTGATAGCAAATACATTAAAGGTCATAAGTGTGCTAACAAGAAATTATTTTATATATATTATGAAGAGGACGAAGAAAAGGAATAAGAAACATCAAAAGAAGAGTATATACACTAGGAACAAACCCTAGAGAAAGAAGAAATGAATCTGACCATATCTTGTAATGTATTGGCCGAAATTACCACTCCTCAAACTATCAAGATAGAATGGCATATCAAGAAGAAAAAGGTAATAGTGTTGATTGATTCAAGCAGTAACCATAATTTTATTCATTGTAAGATAGCCGAGGAATTGAATTGCTTCCTATATCCAGCACTAGAGTGTCAAGTGATGGTTGCAAGTGGAGGAACCATAAATTTCTCAGGAAAGTGACATAATATCAAACTATGCATGAGAGGATATGTATTGATTAGCCCAATGATTTCCATTCCAATGGGTGGTGCTGATGTTGTACTAGGAGTACAATGACTAAAATCCTTATGCACAATAGCTTTTAATTTTCAAGAACTTTTCATGAAATTTTTTCAGAAGGAAATGAAGTTGAATTAAGGGGTATCGTAGGGAAACTGGGAAAGATAATCATCTCTAACGGAATGACAAAGCTTCTAAAGAAATAACAACAAGGCACAATTGTACAATTATGTTCACTAAATGTTCCCACATCGAAATCATCTATTTCTCTAGATCTCCAAAAAGTCTTGGATAATCATTCCAAGGAATTTGAGACTCCCAAAGGCCTCCCACCTATTTGTGATCATGATCATGCTATTCATTTGATTCTAGGAAGTTTTTCTCCAAACATCAGGCCTTACAGATATCCCTATGCCCAAAAGAGTGAAATTGAATATATGGTTGTAGAAATGCTAGATGTTGGTATAATTAAACCTAGTCAAAGTTCCTTCTCTGCTCTAGTAGTATTGGTTCACAATAAGGATGGATCATGGTGCATGTGTCTAGATTATAGGGAGCTCAACAAACTCAATATTAAAGATAAATTTCCCATTCCTGTCATTGATGAATTATTGGATGAATTGCATGTATCAATTTACTTCACAAAGTTGGTTCTTCGTTCAGGATATCATCAAACCATAATGAATATTGAAGACATTACAGAAAAACATTTAGAACTCATGAGGGTCATTATGAATTTTTGGTCATGCCTTTTGGCCTTACCAATGCACCTTCTACATTTCAAGGCTTGATGAATTCCATTTTCAAACCCTTCCTTAGAAAATTTGTGTTATTATTTTCTGATGATATACTAATCTACAACAAGTTTTGGAAGGATCATGTTCAACATGTGGATAGGGTGCTCAAACTATGGGAGGAGAAACAATTATATGCAAAAAGCTCTAAGTGTTTCTTTGGAGTACAAGAGGTGGAATATATCAGTCATATTGTATCTCATGAAGGTGTTAAGGTAGACCCTAGGAAAATTAAAACCATTAAGGAATGGAAAATCCCCACATCCATAAAGCATCTCCGAGGATTTCTCTGGTTGAAAGGGTATTATCGCAAGTTTGTTAAGAATTATGGGAGAATAGGACCACCTCTAACAACATTATTGAAGAAAGATGCATTTTCATGGATTCTAGAAGCAACGAAGGCCTTTGAACATCTTAAAGAGGCAATGTGCCAAGCACCGGTCTTAGCTACACCAAACTTCACAAAAACCTTTATTATGGAATGTGATGCCTCAGGAAATGGAATTGGTCTTGTTTTAATGCAAGAAGAAAGACCCATTGTTTTTTAAAGTCGTTCAATCAAAGGAAATTATTTAGATAAAGCTATTTATGAGAAGGAAGTGTTGGCGATCTTACCTAATGGGAAGACACTTCAAGGTAGAAACAGATCATGATAGCCTTAAATACTCTTTAGAACATATATTATATTCATAAGAGTAGAAAAAATGGGTCACAAAGATGTGGGGTTATGACTTTGAAAACATCTACAAAAAAGGGAAGTAAAATGTTGTGGCAGATGCACTCTCAAGAAAGGATGAGGATGTGGAAGCATTTCTTTGCACCATTTCTATTATCCAACAATATTGGATAAATGAAGCAAGGGATGAATGGAAGAATGACAAAGAAGTGTGGTTACTCATTCAAAAGTTACAACAAGATCCCAATAGCCTTATACATTTAGTTGGAAAAATGATTCGTTATGGTGCAAAGACAGGTTATATCTATGTAAGAATTCCCAACTTAAACAAAATATTCTTAGGGAATTACACACCTCTCCCTTAGGAGGGCACTCAAGATTTCTAAAAATTTACCACAGGTTAAGAAGGAATTTTTTTGGGATGGCCTTAAATCAGATATTCAAAAGTTTGTGGCTGAATGTTTGGTTTGCCAACAAAATAAAGTTGAAACAATTAAGACCCTAGGTCTATTACAACCTTTATCCATTCCAAGCCAACATTGGGAGGAGGTTTCAATGACTTTTGTCGCATTTTTACCCAAGTCTGAAGGAAAGATTGTTATCATGGTGGTAGTTGACAGACTTACCAAGTATGCACACTTTTGTGCATTATTTCATCCATTTAAAGCAAGTACAGTTTATGCTGCATTGATGGAAACAATTCAAAAGCTACATGGAATCCTAAAGATTATTGTAAGTGACAGAGATCCCATTTTAAATGGAATTTTTTTGGACATAATTATTTTCTTCTCTTGGTGTTCAGTTAGCTCATAGCTCATCTTATCATCCTCAATCTGATGGGAAAACTAAGATAGTAAACAAATGTTTGGAAGGATACCTTCGTTGCTTTGTATCTGATAAACAGACACAATGGGTCAAATGGTTACCTCTGGTTGAATGTTGGTATAACAATTCCTTCCATACTGCAACAAAAATGACCCTACTAATGGCACTTTATGGATATCATACACCATCCATCACATCATATTTAAGAGAAGATTATAAGGTTCAAGCTGTGGAAGATCACATCGAGCATCAACAAGTAGTTCTCCAACTCTTAAAGGATAACCTCACCTTCACGCAGAATAGAATGAAACAGTAGGCAGATCAACATCGCAGTGAAAGAAGTTTTGATGTATGTGATTGGGTATTCCTATAGCTACAACCATATAAACAAATGTCCCTCAAGCAAGCTAATAAGGATAATAAATTATCACCAAAGTATTATGGTCTGTATAAGGTGTTGCAAAAGAAAGGTACTATGGAATACAAATTGGAGCCTTCTGCAGCTCCCCGAGTGCACCTAGTTTTCCATGTTTCATGGTTAAAGAAGGTTATAGGTGACAAGCTCCCAATTCAAACAATATTTCCAAAACTTGGCAAGGAAGGAAAAATAATATTGGAACCTGAAGGAGTCAAAGAAATATGAACTTGATAGTTACGAAACCGATCAATTTTAGAGTATCTCATCAAGTGGAAGAACTTACCCGCTGAAGATTCCACATAAGAAGATGAGAATTTTATACAGAAGCATCTAAAACTACTCAAGCATTGAGGACAACACTTTTTTGAAGGAGAGGGACATCTTAGGTCCATATAATACTAGTGATTTCCCCATTAATATTGTCATTGTATCTGTTATTGTTATTTTTGTAACTCTATTGTCCCCATATTATTATTATTGTGCCCCATAGAAGCCCACTATTGTTATTTTTGTTCCCTTATATTATTATTGTTAGGTTGGACTTGGTTATATTATGACCCCTTAGACTCCTATATATAGAAAAGAGCTTCTATCATTTGTATCATCCAAGAATTGTTCATTTGTGTAATGTAAATGAGGTTTCCCCCTCGAAGAAGATGATTTCTATGTCATTGATCTATTTTTTCTATCTTTTTGTGCATTGATTTCATAACAATAGCATTCCAGTTCATGGCGCAGTTGGGTACTCCAATCTAGTCGAATCAATTTTAAAGGGTCTTGTTGTATTCTAAATATTGTTGCCTTAACCTCTTGTAGCACCTCATCAATGCTTTCGAGCCCATCCTCAAAGCTAAATGTCATAAAAAAATCCTTCCCTTAAGACATCCCACTCAGCGGTGCCGTGGCAGACCTCTGTTTCCAGGTACCAATTCACAGGAATGATGTCCAAAGAGTGAGAATATATGCATCCACTCTGGTTGTAGCTCCATTCCATAAACCTTAGTCCACTTTATTAAATGATTGCGCGGATCATTTCTCCCATCATATTTCTCAGTTAGTTGAACTTTTGGGTGACCAAATTGCAATCTCATCATTCTTCGGTATTCACGCCATTCTTCAAAACTATGCTTATGTGTACCCCACCACCATGAGGGCCTAGCACGCAACACCAAATCCAGTGCTTGGAAGCAATGTTTCTCAAGTACCTCTCTTTCAAATGAATCCAAGAACTTATCTAACCATCATAATAAGGTAGATTTGTTAGCCCTAATGATACATAGCACAATGACTTAGTCATCATATTGCAACACAACGTAGATACTTCGTGCAACCTATTCTACTAATGCTCCAACTCTTCATCTGAATCTAATGTACATGAACTTTCATGGTCCCATGCAATTCCTCCATCAGCTGTCGAATTAACCCAGCCTTGATCTCACGACGTTATTTTATAGATCTGGTCCAAATAATCATCTCTTTCCTCATAATTGTGGACCAGTTCAGTATAGTGCAGTCCTTATGTAGGATCCAGTGGGACTACAACACGAAGTGATTTCCATTCAAATGGCATTGTATGCTTCTTCAAATTGATTACCCCGTTCATGTCGATAGCCCAATCGATTACAAGGAGTGCAGGATATGGATTGTTGTCATCAATAATCTCTATCACTTCAAAATCGGCAGCGCACTCGCTCCTTCTATATCTACGGTCACTCCATGCAATCACCCCATAGGGATAATATTCTGTTGGTTTTCCATCCTCAATTGAATCAAGGATCATTGCAGCACATGTATCCCCATTCTTTCCCATGTCTATTTAGGCAAAATGATTGCATCCAACCCCACATCTAAAATAACTTGGTCCATCTCATAGTCTCCTATTTGTATGGTGAGTTTCGTCTCGCGCCCTATTCTTGTCTTGTGTTTGCTTATTTGTCTGACTACTTGATGTCCTTTAGGAGCATGTTCCTTACTAGCACACTTATTTATCAATTCTTGTGTCCATTACAACCTTGCTATCACGTAGCAGCTTCATACAAGTCTCCAAGAAACTAGTAAGCATGGAGGGGTCAACATCTTTAGATAGCTTGTCCTGACTTCCTGAGGTAGAGGCCTCAACAAAGCTTTTCATTGCTTCCATGAATGTTTCCTTCATGCGCTCCAAGTCAAACTCAAATTCTTCTTATGGAGCCTTATGGACCCATTCACTTTTTTCAGGTTGTTTCTCTTTATCATCACCAATCATCATTCCACTTCGCATCACAATATTCACATTGGGATCTTCTTCGTGGGGCTCGAACCTCATCATTTGTAAATTCTGGGTAGGTTTTTGAGCCCGCATCTTCTTCTCCTACATCTTAGCTATCAATATAGGGAATTATTCTATTGCATGGTCAAATTGAGTACAATATCAGCATGATTGGCATGTCTAGCTCGTACACTCCTACACGTAGTGTCCTGGCACTCCACAATTATAGCAAATAACTTGTCCCCGACCTCTACTAGGTCCTCCACCTCCTTGGTCTCTTTTGCGTCACTGACATCCTCCGCGCACTCCCATAGTGCCTTGATTGGAGGGCAAGTTTTTACTTTCATTTTCTACGTAGCTATACTTTCCATCCTCAATTCATAGCTATAGTAGTTATGCTCATTGTGGCCCACCAATTTACAAAAGTTATAGAATAATTATTGTGGCGCCCGTACAATTTTTTTAGCAAGGGAAAATTGTCCATTACATGTTTTCTAGCTACCTGAGAATTAGTGCATAACAACGCGGGCCCTGAACTTGGTCCTGCAGGAACCTCCTACTTCAGGAGCATTGCCTCTCCCCCTATAATATAATTCGTGAAACTAGGGAAGTGATCTTTATCATGCTCCTGAATTTTACACATTAGGCTGAGCTTCTTTTTTTCTTTTTCAAGCTCTTCAACTCCAAGAAAAGGTTCTGCAACTCCACGTGAATATGCTAAAGTCCTAAAGCAACGTCCTGAATACGCATTTCATGCAATCTCATTTCAATTTCCAAGGCTTCCACCTAGGTCCCTATCTTTTGCTACGATAAAGCAACCCTTAGGTAGGGCAGGAATGAGGCTACAAACCATTCACGGAGCTGACTATCCATGAAATTCATATTAGCTTCGCGGATCTCGCACTTCAATCTTTGATCTAATTCCCAGGGCATTTCATTGGGCCTCATCATGATTTCCTTGAATCCAATGACTGATTGCAATTCAGACTTGGGCTTACCGAATTCTTTGTTCATAGTAGTCTGAGTGTCTGCTAATGATGCCAGTGGGTTATCGGTGTAGTATTTAATGTACCATGTCAATGCACAATCTTGTAGAGACGTAACCAATTGTGCCTTCTTTATATGATCATTTATAATGTTCTGTTCTGCCCATATAGCCTTCGCAACAAACAAAAACTGATCCGGGTCCTCACTTCCCAAGCCCTTGAAAATGGGCAACTTCATGGTATTCGACATGTCGAATGATGGCAGAGGTGGTGGTGGTGTGGGTGAAGGTGTATGTTGTGTAGGTGAAGGTGGAGGTGGTGTGGGGAATGAGGTATTCACAGAAAACCCTGCTTTATCAACTACACAACACTTTATGGTGAGGCCTGTACCGCTCCCTCATCATCACTCGAAGGAGGTTCTATCAATGGGTTCTATTCAGGACCTGCTCTCTCCCGATTTCTAAAGATTCGTCCACTTTACGTAGATCCAAACATCAAGTCAGTAGCATAAACCACTTTTCACACAAGAGAATTTTAATCCAAGTATTCAAATATCTCAAGTACTTACCTCGTGGTCCCTTGAAAAAGTGTCACTCTGCTTCACTGTAGCTAACTAAGGTATTAACTGTGAATTCTGTCACAAATTGTCCTATGACTCGATCAAGCCAGTGGTGAACAATATGCGTGATCTTATCTTTAGAAGCTTCCAACCTCTGCACTAGTTTCAAGATCCACATTGTTGGACTGTTAAGCCTCCACCTTCCTTGGTCGTTTGCCACTTTAGCGATCCACTCGTACATTTCGATTGGGAAGGTGTAGAAGAAAATTTCGTGTGTCTTTGTGTACATATATCTATCCAACCACTGTTCTTTATTCAAGCATGGATTTTTTTTCTCTTGCGTCATGAATTCGTGGATCTTTCTATCCAACCACTTCTTAATTTCTTTCTTTGTTGGATTCCAGTGATGTGACATCATACATCTGTTTATACAAATCATGGTCCCGATATCGGAACCATTTGTTGGCTTAGTGGGTCTTGACCTAGGTTTAGAGTTAGTTGCACCAAAACAATTCCTACACTACTGGCCCTTTAGGCATCAATCCACAAAGCATAGATTGAAGTGTCACCTGAGTTAGTATGGAGGGATGCTGGAATGAAGTTTCTGCGCACAATGATCAGTGTGATGCCATTTTGTGACCTAAATCTACCTTCACGTAGATCGATAAGCCCTTATGGTTTATCGATATAACTCCCTTTGCTGGCATTATGACTTTGAGTGACTTGGGGTTGACATCAAGTCCAAAGGGGTAGATTTTTAGCATTATGACACAGGTTTGGCACTATGAGATATACGTAGGTTCCCCTTGACCAAGCCGCATATACATCTGAGTTAGTAGTCCAGAAGGCGTGTATGCGTATACACGCACTTTCACACAAGGAAAAGTGCGTACATGTTGGAAAAGTTGGTTTTGATCTGTGGTATTTGGTCCCTGGTATTTTGACCCATGGTATTCATCTAAGGGATCTTCACTGAAGTGTTGACCCTAGGTATTTGGTCCAAGGTATTGCTTCTAAGTGGTTTTGGACCACGGTATTGAGTAAGGCCTAAGACTATAAAAGGAGGAGGAGATCATTAGGCAAAGGTACTCAAGTATTGAATATCTAATTAAGAGTAAGATCTATATTACTGGTGATTGGGTTATGGTGCATAGCTGGATCTTAATCAAGGAGGAACCTAAGCGCTAGAAGAAGGATAAGTTCTATAGATGGGTCAAGATCTTAAGGCTTGAAGAGAAGTATCTTTGTGTGATTTTTATCTTTTATAGTTGCCGCATGTCTTGATCTATAAATATGATGATCTGGGTATAACTGATGTCTGAATAGTTGAAACTGGTAAATCATCTTTTACAGATCTGTACACATGTTCAGTATAGAAAATGTGCATATACACGTTGGTTCAGAGCGTATACATAGGTTTGCCTTCAAATAGCAGCGTATGCGCACAAGTTATACATACTGAAGTAGCATACGTCTCATAAAATATGTTTTAGCTACTTCTATTTACTGTTGTAGTGTTCTGGGTTCTGGTTGGGTTCTAGTATTGTTAATGTATTATGGTTATAACATTCAGAGAAGTAATTGTTTGATTCAGTTTTGGTTAGTGCAAGGGAGATTGATTGATGCAGATATATTTTGATGTTTGATTGATGGTATTGATGGATCCAATCTAAAAATTTATGAAACATGGTACCTGGAAGAAAAGAGAAAGTTGTAGCCTTCTGTAGGTCAGCACCTATGTACTAGTACATCAACTAGTACAAGAGCTAAGGGAGTTGTAGCTCCCTTCCAAGAGAAGCTGGAGAACGAGAGAAGGTTGTAGCCTTTTAAAGGTAGAAACCTACGTATTGGTATAAGACTACACCAGTACAAAAATATTGTAAAAAGAAGTTTCTTATTAAAAGAAGGTAGAGACAAATTGCAGTAGGTGGTTTTCACCCACATTGGGTTTCCACCTTATATCTTACGTTCTTGTGTGTGATTTTCTACTCTATTTTTTTACTATACCTGTTACTACTTATATGGTTCTAATACATAGATTAAAGATCAACTAACTAAATTATAAGTTTACAAGGTCTACACTAGCTGCTGGAAACATAGTTGCGTATATACGCAAGTTTCATTAACCGAAGTAGCATATATAAATCTGTTCATGGAAATCAAATATTATTAAATTGATAATACTGGTTCACCCCCCCCCTATCACTATTATTTCCAACAATTGGAATCATAGCAGGTCCTTCAGAAGAAGCTTGATCGCTTGAAGGAAGATCTATCATCATAAGAAACCATGAAAAGGAGTCATCCATCAGGCCACCAATTTTTTATGGGAGAAACTTCATCTATTGGAAGGTAAGAACCACAACCTATCTTGAATCTCTTGGAACAGAAGTTTTGGATATCATGGAAGGAGGATACACATTTCTGGTAGCAACTCTTACTGATATGGCAGGTAAAAAGCAGTATGAAACCAATGCAAAGGCTGTCAATACTCTATTGGGGAGTCTATTACAATCAGAATTTGTCAAGGTTATGCACCACAAAACCGCCAAAGAAATATGGGACAAGATCATTCTAAGCTATGAAGGAAACTATCAGGTAAAACGTGTAAAACTACAATCTCTCAGAATTCAATATGAAACTTTCAGAATGCACAATGACAAAAGTGTAGCTAATTATTTCCTATGTATAGATGAGATTGTTAATCGCATGAAAAATTGGGTGAAGAGATAAAACAAGTTACTTTTGTTGATAAGGTTCTAAGATCCTTGTCTTCTAAGTTTGAATCAAAAGTTTCTACCATAGAAGAAAAGTAGAATCTTCAGAGTATTACTATGTCACAGTTGCATGGAATCCTAACTGCTTTCAAAATGAGAAAAGGGGATCCATCAGATATGAGAGAAGCCGCATTCAAAGCTGCAAGAAAAGGAGAACTCAATGAGTCAGGACATACGTCAGAAGGAGAGGAAGAATCAAACTTTGTCAAGAACCTTCAATCAGGTTCCTGGAAGATTTAGAGGTAAACTAGCGCTTTCAAATGTTTTTTTCTTTGTGGAAGAGTAGTCATTACTGCCACCGGAAAATGTCCTCACAAAGATAAGCTTGAATAAATGGTAAGGAATCAACAAAATGGGAATAGAAAACAAGTGTAAATAAGAAGAGCTATACCTATACCGGCATGAAGCATTAGTGGATGGTTTATCAATAGTGTGAAGAATGAAATAAGTAAGTGATTAAGAACTTTTGATGGCTTTGAAGAGTGAATGATTCCTTGATGCTTTAGATGAAGATGGTCTCTATGAAGAAATTTCTAAAATTAAAATCTGTTTAGAAGAAAAGAGTATGATTATAGATACTCTCATATTCCAACTTGCTGAAAGGGAAAAACACAATGAAAAGTTAGAATGTGAAATTGTGGGTCTAAGAAAAGAAATTGAGAAAACGAAAGCTCTCAATCTTAAGCTTGCTAAAGGATTAGAAAATTTAGATGAAATTATCAAAGTGCAGCATTTTCCTTTGATAAAGACAGGTCTTGGATATACTTAAGAACAATCTCAAGCACAGAAGCCATCAACCTCCAAAACCTATCTTGATGCAGCAAGGAGAAATGAACAGGTTGACAATCATCAACATAGGCTTAAAGTAGATCACCAGATAAATCAAGTTCAATCTACTTCAAGGATGAACAAAAACTATAACCAACCACAGCTAAATCATTCTCAATTTTCTTCAAGAATGAATGTCAATGGAAACTACAATCATCAGGGCAATAGATTCGATAATCGTAGGAATTTCTTTAATGGCCAATGTTTTCCATGTCATAAATTTGGACACAAAGCTGCTCAATGTGTTTCTTGCAAGACCATCATGACTAGAGAAGCATGAAATCAAAGGAATGTGACTGGGATCATAAAAAGGACCTACAATAACTTTTTTGTTCTTGAAAATGAAATAGAATGCTCTATCTGCAACAACTTCGGTCATGAAGACTCTGAATGCAGGAGTAAATTTTGGCAAACATCTAAGAAGGAGCAAGATTCACTAGGTCCCAAAACTTGGAAAAAGAAAGAACCACAAACCGAAAGATGTGGTATAGCCTTATATGCAGAAGGACAAGAAAATCAATGGTACATCGATAGTGGATGCTCGAAACACATGATAGGTGATAAAGAAAAACTTCAGTCATATACTGCCTTAGAAAAGGAAAGGAAGGTCTCATTTCGAAATGACAACCCTACAGTCATAAAAGGTAAAGGCTCTGTTCTCTTAAAAGAAAAAGTCAAAGCTGGGAATGTTATGTATGTTGATGGTTTAAAGCATAATCTGTTGAGTATTAGTCAAATGCGTGATCAAGGAAATGAGGTAGCTTTTCGATCAAATGGATGTGTTGTTCGTGAGCTTGATATAGGAGAAATGGTGATCAAAGGCATAAGAACTCCAAATAATTTATACATACTCAAGGGAGGATAGCAATAATGTTGTCTAAGCAAAAATGATGAACACTAGCTATGGCATAGAAAATTGGGGCATCTAAGCATCCCTTAGATAAGGAAATCATGCAAATTCCAGGCTGTATGCGATCTTCCTGACATCAGAATTCCAGAAAGTACAATATGCAAATCATGTCAATTTGGTAAGAAAACCAGAACACATTTCCCTGAGAAAGAAGGATTAGCTAGTAAGCCGCTTGAACTTGTCCATACTTATTTATGTGGTCCATTAAGGAAAAAGTCACGTAGTGGAGAAGAATACTTTATATTGTTCATTGACGACTTTTCTAGAATGTGTTGGATAAGACTTATAAAGCATAAAGACGAAGCATTCGAAAATTTCAAAGCCTTCAAAGCTTTGGTTGAAAATGAATCAGATCCCAAAATCAAATGTCTTAGATCTGATCGAGGAGGGGAATTGACCTCGGATGAATTCTTCGAATTCTGTGAAGAACATGACATAAGAAGGGAATTCTCTACTACAAGTACTCCTCAGAAACATTGAGTGCTAGAAAGGATTAACATAACTGTTCAACAAATGGCTCGTGCTATGCTAGATGAATCTGGAACTCCTGCAACCTTTTGGGGTGAAGCTGCATTTGTTGTCGTCACTATTCTCAACAAAATAAATCTTCGAGTGAACAACACTCAAACTCCTCATGAACTATGGTATGGTAAGACTCCTACTGTAAAATACTTCAAATTTTTTGGAAGAAAATGTTCTATTAAAAGGACTGATGAAAAGCTTGGCAAGTTTGAACCTAGAGCAGATGAAGGCATTCTCCTTGATTACTCTTCCCGGAGTAAAGGATACAAGTGTTATAATAAAAGACTTGGAAAAATTGTTGAAATTATTGATGTTGTGGTTGATGAAGCAGGCAAAAATCCAAACCAAGTAAAACCTAAAGAGTGGGAAGAAGATGAGGGTTATCCTTCCACATCAAATCAAACTAATGCTGAAGACGAAGAAACCAATGAAGCACCAAAAGAGTAGATAATGGAAGAAGAAAAGACTCCATGCAGATATGTTCAGAAAAATCATCCAAAGACTCAAATTTTGGGAGAGAAAGAGGCAGGTATGAAGACAAGAAGAACTATTACAGAAGCTTCAAGATATCTAGCATTGCTTTCCTCCATCAAACTACAAAATATACATGAAGCATGCAAAGATGAATGTTGGGTCAAGGCTATGAACGAAGAGCTTGAGAAAATTGAAAAGAATAATCCTTGGGAATTAGTTCCTAGACCTCATGATAAGAATGTTATAGGAACCAAATGGATATTCAAAAATAAGTTGAATGGAAATGGAGAAGTTATTAGAAGCAAGGCCATACTTGTCTGTAAAGGGTATGCTCAACAAGAAGGTATATACTTTAAAGAAACTTTTTCACCTGTTGCTAGACTTGAAGCCATAACAATGTTCCTTTCTCTTTCTAGATTTTAGAAGTTCAAAGTATATCAAATGGATGCAAAATCTGCCTTTCTTAATGGAGATCTAGAAGAAGAAGTATATATTGAGCAACTAGATGGATTCATCCTTGGAAATGATCCAAAAATTGTATGAAGACATAGAAAGGCTCTCTATGGTTTAAAACAAGCTCCAAGGGCCTAGTATTATCGTCTTGACAAATACCTTCATCAACAAGGTTTTTCAAAAGTATCAACTGATAGGAATTTATATATAAAAATTGACAATGATAAATTGCTAATACCTATTGTGTATGTTGATGATATCATTTTTGGTAGCAATGAAGAAGCCATGAGTGACAACTTTACTTTGGTAATGCAAAAAGAATTTGAAATGTCCCTGCTTGGTGAGCTCACATATTTTCTTGGTTTACAAGTTCAACAAAATAAAGATGGTATCTTTCTATCACAAACCAAGTACCTCAAGTAGATCTTGAAGAAATATGACATGGAAGATTCTAAACTAGTATGTACCCCTATGATAACAAGATGCAACCTAAGTGCAAATGATGAATCAGTAGTAGTACATCAACCAACCTACATATCCATGATTGGTAATCTGTTCTATCTAACAGGTACCCAACTAGACATCATGCATGAAATGGGAATAGTTGGAAGATTCCAAGCAAATCCAAAGGAATCATACATGCAGGCAGTCAAAAGGATCTTCAAATATCTTCAAGGAACTCAGAATTTTGGCTTATGGTATCCTAGGGACACAGATCTTACACTTCATGCATACACAAATGTAGATTGGGCAAGAAGAAGCATGGATGATAGAAAAGCACTAGTGGTGGTGAATCCTATATGGGTTTTAGATTATTGTCTTGGTTCAACAAGAAATAAAGTTCAATTGCATTATCTACAACTGAAGAAGAATATGTGGCTACTGCATCTTGTTGCACACAACTCCTTTGGATGATGCAAACATTACAATACATTCAGATCACATGTACTCCACCCATCTCCATTCTATCTGATAATACAAGTGCAATTAGTATTTCAAAGAATCCAGTCATGCATTCCAAGACCAAGCACATACCTATCAAATATCGTTTTCTCCGGGAACAGATGCTTGAACAGAAGGTCAAATTGGAGTATGTTCCCTCCAAGGAACAAGTTGCTGATATATTCACCAAACCACTGCCCAGAGAGACGTTTGAATTCCTCATACAAAAGCTGGGAGTAGTTGATGCATCATCTTGCTGTTGACACTTATTTGTTTCAGAGAAGAGTGGTTGTACGCGAGTTTCATGAAGCGTATCCACGTACATATGCCAGTTTATGTGTGTTGGTTTGAAGAATATCAGTGTCCTAGACTTAGGACGAAAAGAGTCTGATATGGGTCTATCGGTGATCATCTGGAACAGGTTCAAGGGGAGCATATACTTATAGTAATGCATTATCATTGTTGGCATTACCTTAGAAGATCTTGGTACAATTTCACAGTTGTCTTAATTCAGGTGGAATAGGTGCAGAGGGAGATCATGGTTACTGGTCTGGATGGTAATTGATAGACACTGCTGATGATAGTTGTCAATGACTATCATCATCTTGTTTTAGATATTCCATCTCTATGTCATGTATATCTTTTATTATCAAGGTCATGTAATGACATATTTTGTTTCCCCACTATGCCTGGATGGATGATGTAAGGTTCTTGTTTTATCATGTATAAACTTTTGGTATATCCCCAGTTGGTTGGGAGATAGATATGTGTATGAGCCTTTGGTGATAGGAAAGTCATTTATGATGTATAGAGTCATGTTCTTCTTATAGAACATCCTTTTGTAGACCTTGCCTTCAGTCAAGGGGAGCATGAACAATACACTTTAGCATATCCGAAAATTTTAGCATGTACTCAGGGGGAGCATAACCCTTTACCCTTTTTGACAAAGGGTAAGAATGACTTTGAGTGACTTGGGGTTGCCACCAAGTCCAAAGGGGTAGATTGTTAGCATTATGACACAGGTTTGGCACTATGAGATAGATGTTCTCCTTGATGGAAACTCACACAGATGACAAATCATAGCTCTGGCTCTCAAAATGAAGGAAAAGAGATATACGCAGGTTCCCCTTGACCAAGCCACGTATACACGTGAGTTAGCATTTCGGAAGGCGCATATGCGTATACACGCATGTTCACACAAGGAAAAGCACGTACATGTTGGAAAACTTGGTTTTGATCCATGATATTTGGTCCCTGGTATTTTGACCCATGGTATTCATCTAAGGTATCTTGACCGAAGTGTTGACCCCAGGTATTTGGTCCAAGGTATTGCTTCTAAGTGGTTTTGGACCATGGTATTGAGTAAGGCCTAAGACTATAAAAGGAGGAGGAGATCATTAGGCAAAGGTACTCAAGTATTGAATATCTAATGAAGAGTAAGATCTAGATTACTGGTGATTGGGTTATGGTGCCTAGCTTGATCTGAATCAAGGAGGAACCTGAGTGCTAGAAGAAGGATAAGTTCTATAGATGGGTCAAGATCTTAAGGCTTGAAGAGAAGTATCTTTGTGTGACTTTTATCTTTTATAGTTGGCGCATGTCTTGATCTGTAAATCTGATGATCTGGGTATAACTAATGTCTGAATAGTTGAAAATGGTAAATCATCTTTTACAGATCTGTACAGAGGTTCAGTATAGAAAAGGTGCGTATACACGCTGGTTCAGAGCAGATATGTAGGTTTGCATTCATACAACACCATATGCATGCATGTTATACATATTGAAGTAGCGCACGTCTCATAAAATATGTTTTAGCTACTTCTGTTTACTGTTGTAGTGTTTTGGGTTCTGGTACTGTTACTGTATTCTAGTTACAACATTCAGAGAAGTGATTATTTGATTCAGTTTTTGTTAGTGAAAGAGATATTGATTGATGCAGATATATTTTGATGTTTGATTGATGTTATTGATGGACCCAGTCTGAAAATTTATGAAACGTGGTCCTTGGAAGAAAAGAGAAGGTTGTAGCCATTATGTAAGTCAGTACCTATGTACTAGTACATTAGCTAGTACAAGAGCTAAGGGGATTGTAGCTCCCTTCCAGGAGAAGCTGGAGAATGAGAGAAGATTGTAGCCTTCTGTAGGTAGAAGCCCGCATACTGTTATAAGATTACACTAGTAAAAAATATTGTAAAAAGAAGTTTCTTATTAAAGGAAGATAGAGACAAATTGTAGTAGGTGGTTTTCACCCACATTGGGTTTCCACCTTATATCTTACGTTCTTGTGTGTGATTGTCTGCTCTATTTTTTTATTGTACCTGTTACTACTTATATGGTTCTAATACATAGATTAAAGATCAACTAACTAAATTATAAGTTTACGAGGTCTACGCTGGTTGCTCTAAACATAGTTGTGTATATACGCAAGTTTCATTAACCGAAGTAGCAAATATAAATCAGTTCATGGAAATGAAATATTATTAAATTGATAATACTGATTCCCCCCCCCCCCCCCCTCTCAGTATTATTTCCAACACCCTTTAGTCAGCCTCTAGACCTCCGCAAAGATCTACAACTTGCTTTTGCAGACCCTGAACAGGTGAATTAACTACTTACGCGCATCCAAGGTTATTCTTAACCCAATATTTACTCAGATCTTCCTAAGTGTTCGATAACTTTAACATACAATAATATAATATTTTCATGAACCCTTAACATCAATTATGGTCATATAATAATATAGATCAAGTAAAGTTGCACATTAATACAACATTATTTCATAAAGCCATCATTTGTCACAGCATAAAGCACATTCAAACATAACAAAAGTAAATAGATGAAACACAAGAATTTCTATAACAACCTTATTTGTTCATATTCAGTGAATTCTTACAGACTCAAAACATCCCTACACACTCAGTTACATGGGTCCGCGCACTCAGCTGCAGACTCTACTCTAGGCCTCTGCGCACATAACTACAGATCCTTTTCCTCCTCTAATAATTTTACAATCTTCCTCCTATTGACCCATTACATTCATCTTCATCATCGATATTCTACCTTAGACTCTCTAAGACATGCCTATCTATACCATCCCATGGTCCGCATACCATGGGTAGGTCTTCAAAAATCTGACCTAGCTTACATAAAGAAGGGTAACACCCTTTTTGACTCTTTAACTATCTACGCACTCCACGACCACAATTTGCATAGACTTTACCTTCCTTTACATAAAACTTGGGCTTTTGCCCCAAAACTTGACCCAGGGGACACCATCCCAACATTATATTTTTGTCATATATCTTATTCACCAAACATTTCAATTAAATCCAATGCCAAGTAAAAAGGGCATTGGGAAGACAAGGAAATGATTTTAAGTGACTAAAAAAGGATAGGTGTTAGGAATAAAATTAGAAGAATAGGAGAGTAAATAAAAACCTAAAGTTTATTTCATGAGAGAAACATAT
>APFE030357039.1:263107-301167 GCA_000404065.3 Pinus taeda | reverse complement strand
TGGTTAAATCACATCCTTATTTTTTTTGGTTACCCTATACCATTACAATTAGAAGGTGGTTCATAATTTGCATAAATTCAATTGGTTTCAGAAAATTGCAATGGACCATTAATAACACCAAGTTATTTTTCTTTAGTTGTCATTACATCTCGAATTTTAACTACATGGTATAAATTTCAATTCTTATTTCATCTTAGTTCTTTTTTTTTATTCTCCATTTTTTTCTTTTTTTGAATTATATTTCCTAATGCATACAATATGGAGCACGTAATATGAGAAGTGAGACAACTAAATTACCTGTATTTACATGAATTTGATTAATTGCATAATCTTGTTGTTCTCTCAATGTCTATCATATTTTTCTCGCACTTCCTCTATTCTTGGCACTTTCTCTCCTTTCGAGATTGAAATCTCGAATTTCCCATTTATGTTGTCAAATTTTTGTGTAATTTCTAATGTGTATTATTTTTCCATGAATGCATGTTCTTTGTTATTTTTATATGAGTGGACATTCATATTTTTCTTATTTTCTTTTCTTGCGGTGGCAGCAGGAAGTCTAGGTCCGTGGCCTTTTTCATCAATGCCATCAATATTGTTGTTGTTAATTGGTTGGTAGTTAATGTTTGCAAAAGGCCTCTATTTAACCACGTTAAGGGTTTTACCAAGGATATCTTAAACCCTTGATCAATCTATTTGAAATTTTATCTCAAGTGCTTGATCAAGCATTTTAAGCACTTGATTGAGGCATTGAGGTCCTAAAAAAAAGAGTTTTGGCTCCCCTTTTGCAGATTTCTCTACAACACCATTTTGTACCCTACTTGACTTAAGGCAGAGCTTGTCCTTAAGTGGCGTAGTTCATCATGTTGGATTTGTGAAGAAATCATGTATCCAATGGCATTTGAGTTTGACATTTTTTAATTCATATGATATTTTTCACCTAACCTATTTTAAACATAATGCTCAAAATTTGTTTGGATAGTTTCAAAGGGGTTGAATAAAAAATCAATAACATAAAATATATAAAACTCGAAAAAATAAAAAAATACCACTATTATCATTTACAAGCCCTCTTGGAAATGGTATTATTGGTTTCTTAATTTATTTAAATAGTAGGAAAAAATATTATCTGAACACGTGTCTAAAAAATACAGTTCAAATATTAATTTGCTAACTTTGAAAAATAATAAAAAATATAATTTTGCATTAAAAAATAAAGTTTTAATATGCATAACTTAGTATTCTCTATGTATATCATGCTCAAAAATATATATTTTAATAATTATACATTTTAGAATAAGTTATGCTATGTGAACACATGCATACCTGTTAAGATGTGAAAAAAATTGCAAGGATAAACATTTCATTTTATGGAAAATTGACATATTATATGACACTAATTTTTTTGCAAAAAATATCATTAGCACAACAACATAATTCTCTACAAATTGTATTTTTACTCCAAATCAAAATTGACAATGCTTATATTAATTTTGAGGGCTTCAACTCGATAAAATAGATATTTTGGAATTTCATCACCACATTTGGCCCAAAAGTTTAACCCATCTTCATGCATTCACCCTTCACTTGTATTTATTTTCCACAAGTCTTCAGAAAGCCCATGGGGATGTAATGGTTGGTAAGAGAGTTCACATAAATGGAACTAATGAATCCACTAGGGAAACAATAAATGTGTTTGCTTTTATCTATTTGACATTTTGTTTGTTTTCTATATTTTCTTTTTATTCTTTCTAAGTGATCACTAGAGATGCTTATAGCATTAGATCTAAAACTATTTGACTAAAAATTGAGAAATGGAGCTAAAACTATGATCAAGACTCTTATGAAGCCTTAACAACACATTAGATATTTGTCTAAATCTCCCTGGAAAATTTCTTAAAATGTTGCAATTCCCTATCAAGTCCTTGATAGGGCATTGACGCCTTGAAGAAGAGTTTTTCAAGGATTTATTTCTACTTTTATCTATAATTTGTGTAAAATCCTAAGCCCAAAGCTTCGATCAACATAAATTCTAATCCATTAGATTTTCCACTCAGTAAAAATATCTAATATTTAGTTAAAGTTAGTGGATTTGAGATTATCTTAAGGGCCTTCAATATTATCTTGTGTTTTATTCCCTACAAAGACATTAGAGCTTAGTAGAACTTTGCTACCATTTTCTTGTAACATTCAGAAGTTAGTGTGTTGAGTCTTCAAATTAATATATTTTTTAATTGTCACTAATAGGTATGGATTTTAGGTTTTGGGTTCCTTCTTCTCTATTTTTCCTTTGTATTATTTGTTCTTGGTTATATGTTTTATTGCAAATATAATTGTGAATTCCATAGTGGATAATCGATGTGGTAAGGAGCTATATAATTTTTGGATTAAAAATATCTCACCATAAGTTAAATAGTTTCCATTGAAAGCAAAATATTTCACATTCATATTGTACATACCTTTCCTTGAAGTAAATTCAAACATACCATTTAGTCTCATGAAATAACCCTTGAATTAATGAATAACCATGAAATGAATTAGATATAGTTTTATTTCATTGGTAGCACACTCACATTCGCTTAGGATTTTAGGGACTTGGAATAGGTTCGACACTCTCAAAGGCTATAAAAAAAATATTATAATCTTGAGTTAAGGAGTGAAAACCCATATGTAATCAACTGTTTCCTAGGAAGTGCCTTTAAAACAAGAGTCATGCATGAGTTCATGTTGGAATCTATTGAGTGATATCCCTAATTCATGGGTTTCAATGGTGCAAAATACACATATATGGGGGTCACCTTTCGGTGGATTTAGACAAAGATACCCTCCCTTTATGAGTGGACCTAACCCATGACTAGTTCTCGAGGCCAATTGGTTGTGGGTGGTAATATAGTGGCCATTATATTAGGAAGCCTACACACATGACTATGCATGGGATGTGGCTATGATATTTGGGACAAAAATTGACTAAACATCACTTAGATCCCCCAAGGTGTCCCTGCCTAAAATAAAGGGTACTTAAGGAGGCCAATGTAATTATCCCTTTTGATATGTTCATGTTAACTTAGTACCTCATGAACCAAGCTCCAATTTATTGAGTATCCATTAAGCCACTTGGTTTTTTTCCTTTTCTCTTAGATTTGTTAGTTTGTCAATGTTTGGTATGAGTCTAGTTGGCCTTAGGTGTTTTTGTTTCTTATGGCATAAAAATCATATTTTCACTGTGGTTGAGTTCAATCTTTATCATTCTCATGGACAGTGGGTCATTCCTTTGGAAGTAGGAGCTCCACTTCATTGTAAAAACCAAATTAACCCATAACAAATGTTGGCTTTGACTTACACATTTCAGAGGAACTACCATTGGTTATGAGGAGGATGAGTAGATAATACAAGAAGCGCTTGGAGAAATTTTACCACCTCATTTTCATCCTTCTATGATGTGTATCCCTTTTCCCATGTTTACAGGTGAGAGTGTAGATGTGACTCAATCATTTTGGTCAAATAGTCCTTAAAAAAAATCTATTGTGGTTAGTGTACACCAAATTAAAGAACCAAGTGTGTCACCCCATAGTTCCATTGGAGCTATCCCTAAGGAGAATTTCATTCCATTATCTACTACCACATGTCCTATCTCTAACATGATTACATCCTCTGTTTTCTCATATTGTAAAACTAACCTAGGATTTCTATTTCCACCTTTTGGTACATCTAGTGTAGGTTTCTCCACAATATCGACAATGATCCCTCCTTTCACATCTAATGGAGCCTTTAATGCCACGATGAGTAGTATACCCACATTTACTATTGAATGTTTGAAATCTATCTTTAGGTCGAATTATGGGGATCTACATTTTGGTCGTAGTATATCTATAGGTAGTTAACTTACACCCAATGTTGGAAATCCTTTTAGTTGGAACAATAATACTACTTCCATGTTGTTCCCTCCCATAACTTATGGCAGAAAAAAATCTAGTGTATTTACTAATTTATGGGGAGCTCAACCTTTAGTGAGATTTCATTTTCTCAGGAACACTCAAGTTCCTTTCAGTGTCCAAGGGAATAGGGCTAACATTCCTTGTGGTCAAGGAGTATTTCCTCTCGTTGCACCCTTTGGTCCTAGAAGTAAACAAACTTTTGAGAGTCCCTTTGCGACAAGGGGTCCACCATAGGGTTTTTTTTTTCCTTTGACATTTTTTTGGCTAGAGACTTATGCCAAGGCACCAATTCATTCAAATAAGATCTGATTTATATTATCTCCTCAATGATTTTATGGAGAATATTTGGGAGATTATTCCATTAAGACAAACAAAAATCATGTAAAATGGAACATAAGAATAATATGAGAAAATGTAGAAAACAAAAGATTAAAAGTATTAAACTAAAACTCAAACCCTTTTGTGTTGGAAGAGATACTAAGCATAATAAATTATTAATCACATAACATGCTAAATTCAACATTGAAAGTTTCTCTAATAACATAATGAAAAAGAAAAATATATTGGACACAAACTCAATCATTCATAAATATCATTGTTTGATAACAATAACACATAAATATATGAAAGGAGAAGTAATACCCAATTATCACTCTTTAAATCTATTCATATAAAAGAAAGAAATATGTAGAAGAAAGATTTTCATTAACAATAGAATGGAATTACATATCTTTAACACAGATTATCACAATCAAAGAAATTGAATATAGTACATTGTTGAAAATATATTGTCTAAAATTATAATACTTAGTAAAACTAAAACTCTTGATCCCTTGGTATAGAGTCTTTGCATATTTTTATACACAAATAAATTCTAACAACAAACAATTTCAAGAAGAAAATATTTAGGACTAGAATTAAAAAAATAAAATTTGGTTGGAGAATAAGTTGAATGACTGCCAAATGTTGAATATAGAATGTGTCTATTCGTTATCTATATAGCAAATCAATCAAGAAAACTCCAGTCTTCACCCACATGATACTTGAATGTGGCCATGTTTCTATACTAAGTGTCTAACTCTTCATATTTATCATACATTAGAACCGTAGAAAGCTAGTTTTCGATTTGCTATAACAAGAAAAAATTATCAATTAATTTATCCACCACTTTTTTAACTCTTCATGTTTTTGTCATTTCTGAAAACTTATTAACTTTATTCCTCCTTTTATTAGTCCCTGCCTAGGACTATTAGTGTTCGATACACATTTGACTGACTATTAGTTGATGCATTGACCACAAATTTGTACCGGTTATTTACTCTTTAACCAAAGTTTATGTTGGGCAGTTTCTTTGCAAAAAAATTTTAGCCAAAGTTTTCTATTTACCCTCTTATTGCCCGCATCACTTGCCTGGAGGTTAGTTTAGTGTGGGCAACTTAATTTATCCTAAGTTTCAAAATTCAAGTGTGGACCTTGCATAAACGCAGCACCATTGTTCACTGACACAATTGTTTACAGCTGTCGACATGTCTTCATTCCACCGCCCTCTATCTTATGTGTGTGCATGCAACTCTGGTATGGTATTATGTGTGTGCATGCAACTCTGGTATGGTATGGTAAAAGATAGTCACTGCCTACCTAGAATCTAGTTTGCAAGATTAGAATTGTAGTGTTTGGACATGCTCAGACTCCCTAGTCTGCAAGATTAGAATTGCAGTCTTTGGACATGCTCAGAAGAGTCTGCAAGAATACAATTGCAGTCTTTGGATGTGCTCTGTTATCTACACGGTTGAGTTGCTTGAGTCTGCAAGATGGAATTGAGTCGCTTGAGTCTGCAAGATGGCATTGTGGAAGGCAGTGGCATTGTAGTTCGTGACCTGACAGACCTGGTATGTATCAGACTATCTTTATGTATTTTGTCAAACTTCAGATGTAGCTAACTCTGGAGAAGTACCTTACTTGTTATTTTGTGTTATTCCGCTAGCTGCAAGGGATCTACCTGCAGAGGATCATGGAGACCCAATTAATTTAAAGCATAAATTTAGCAACATGGTTTCAAGGTGAAATTACCAAAACCTTAATAAAAAAACTCAACGAGAAATGCATCCATTTTGTTCTTTAATTTCCTCTGCTTTAAATGCATCGTTTTTTTTTTCCTTTAACTGTTTTTATTTACTGTAGCCATTACCTGAAAACGTTTATTTAAAAAAAAATCAACATAAAGATGACATAATAATAATATGAAATTCCGCCTCGATTTCCTATAAACTTGCTTTCTGAAATTATTTTACAAACCATCATTTTTCTCTCAGAATGATCATTTCTGAAAATCATTCCAATGTTACCCTCGCCTCCATTTTGTGACTCTAATCATTTTTGTTTTTCCAAGATCAAAGCCTATCTCTGCCTGCCATTGTGGAATTATATGTTCCCCGCCTTCTTCCTTCACTGCCTCCACACGTCTTATTTCTTATCCTCGCTGCCTACTGTGCCTCTTGAATCCGCTTCTCATTATACCCAATTCTGATCAAATTTGTAACTTACAAGAAAATATTTACCGTAGAAAAGTCTGTTTTCTACATCTATGTATAGTAAATTGTAACAAAGAAAACATTTTTCAAATCATTAATTAAATGCAGATTGTATTAGGAGGTTTTTCAATCACATACCTGAACTGCAAGCAAAGGAAGAGACTGGCCGTCTGCACAAATAGAATGGTTCAGAGGAAACAACAGTTCCTGAATATAAGGAGGACTTTTGTGAAGGAGAATTTGATCAAGGGTGGCGTCTACAACGACCTCTGTAAAGTAGGCACCCTCGTCATTGCATTCCATATTTAGAAAATCGTCGGGAGAGTCGACCAATCTGCCAGCGAAAGGGTAGAAATGAAGGAGCACCTTTATGTTCGAGAAGCAGTGTTCCTAGGAGCCTTCGGATAAGGGTTTGCAGAATTCTCGTTTAATGGACGTTTGTGGGATCTTCCAGAAAGCGCTTCAGATTTTGAACCCACCTGCATTTTAACACTCCTTTTTGTGGATGACCTTTCAGATTTAGGACCCACCAGCATTTTAAGACTGCTCTGTGTGGAAGCACTTTCAGATTTAGGACCCACCTACATTTTAACATTGCTCCGTGTGGAGGAGCTTTCAGATTTAACACTGCGGTGTGCGAATGAACTTTCAGATTTTACACTGCACTGTGTGAATGAACGCCAGGTAGAGGATCAACGCCAGGTAGAGGATCAGAGAAGCTCTGGATTGACACAACAATTGTTGTATTGAGAAAATGCTAGGTGGAGTGCACAGGTGGTGCATGCATGCCAGGCATGCTACCCAAAAGCTTTTTACTCTTTTACCTTTTTAATATTTTATTTCAATTATTAATATTTAATATCTTATTTTATTTCAATTATTAAGATTTTCTTTGCAAATCTCAGACTGAATTTTGATATTAAAAACATCACACATACGAATACACATTTTTTCATCAAAATATGGTAAAACAATAGTGCAAAGCGGCTACTTCCGACCTCATTAAAATGTTTAAATTGTTCAACTAGGTCTTTGCTTTCCAGCAGATTCCATGTCTATGTTGAATAGTAGTTGTGACCATCGAATGAGCCTCTCGTCTTGCCCGACCAGCTCGAGTGCTTTGGAACTGAATGATGAAAGGAAAAGTCACAGAAGATATTCATTGGTTGATAGGACGGGTTTAAACCCACACCGTTGTAGGCCATGGCATATTGATTTTTAATATCTTCAATAGATGGTGTAGAACTCGTCTCCACTGAGCTCGTGATGTAGTTCAAGTATGTTCGGTTTCATCATCATATTTGAAATGCACTGAAAATAGTGTTGTCTTTGGTAATAAGATGATATTCAATGCAGTATGTACATATCGAAAATTGTATGTTCATCGTATTTGAATTATATCGAAAATAGTGTTGTCTTCCGTAATAGCAAAATACCTAATGCACTATGTAAATATCGGTAGGGCTGCCTTCGGCATAAGGATAACATTTAATGTAATATTTCAAATACATGGTGATGAATTTGACTCTGTTAAGTCATATCAAGTAGTAGTTTTTGAGGTTATTCTGGTTTCTTTGACGGAAGTGCATGGCGCGATAGGAAACCAACTCTCGTCGTTCAACATTAACCATAAGCTATCTTTAAGCTTTAAACTTCCATTTTCCATGCCTTCAGCCAACCCTCCCAAGTTGTTCCTGAGCATTGAAATTTTCTTTGGAAGCGGGCATTCATTTCCTCCATCAGATCATTTTTGCAACTGTGACAGTCCATCGGCACCCCTGCCAGCATATGCTTGACAGTCCATCTCATCTCTATTGTTGCCTTATAAACACTCCTAACTGTTGTATCTCCAGTGTCAATGGAGAAGAACCAGAAAGGGCCTTCTTAGCCCTCTTCTTAGCCCACAATATGTTTAACTTCTCCCTTGTGCTTACACTCCTCTAGTCTTCTTGCAGCTTCAGAATGCAAATGTTAAACACAGTCTCATGATGTGTATTCAGGGAGGCACATTTCACCCTTGCTTTGCATCAACTTACCCCCTTAGTATTCCCTCTTCCTTTGCCTTTTCCTGCAGCCAGAAATTTCCCTTGTGGAGGATTGTTAAGCTTCCCATCCCCATTCCTCCTCATGATCCTTTTTCCTTGCAGCATCTTCTTCACAGCAGGTTCGACCTCCCTTTTGCTACCCTTATGAACCTGATAAGTTGAATTTGACGAATCTAACTGCATCTAAAATAAACAGCCCATCCAACTGAGTAGATTGTGTCAAGACCCTTTTATCCCTTCCTTTGCAATGATATGGCCCTCTCCAACGACATCATCACGCCATCTCTGAGATCTGTCATTCCCTTGATCACCATAAATTATCCCAGTCATTCACTTGCATCTTTGATAACGTCATCATTCAGATCACTTAGACTTTGTTTTACTGCTGCTTGTGTTATGATTTCCTTTGATGGAAATATCTCCGCAGTAGGCGTGAGTACCCAAATTAAAGTTCTTAATTAACTCCAGTGGTAACATACTTAATTATTAGTTTGACCTGTTCTGTTTCAAATTCTAGTGTGGTTGGTTTACTGGTTGACTACTAGCATTCATCAAGTGGTTATTGCTGATCATAGTTAGTTTTGAGTGAACGTTGGAATTTGCCATGAAAGCCAAGGCCCAAGGCTCTGCCATTATCATGGATCATTTCAGAGCTCATATTTTTCTACAAAAGAATACACTGTTTTCATTCATCAAGAAAAGCTATATGAGAAAGAATCTACTGGTTATGCTTTTCAACATTTTCACATACATTTCCTATCTGTCGTTTTCTCAATGAATGGGATACCGTGTTTTTTGGGACTTCCAAATTAAAGTTAAACTCTGGTGGTGTTCATCTGGCATTTTGAAATTCAGTTACCTTCTAAACTCCTGTTTGATGTGTGCAAAACGAGCATTGGTGCAGCTTTTTAGTGGTGCAATTTTTACAGATATGCAAATTCTATATTGATATATCTTCATGATACCTTTTCTTGACTAATTATTATATTGACTATATTACAAAATTGAAGATGTTGCTGGTCAAAATTATTTATCGTTTAGACTGCACAGGCTCCCTAAAACATTCTGAAATTAAAATATATGAAATGAATGTTCTATAATACAATTATAGGAAACACATTTCCTTATGTTTTTCGTAACAAGAAGATTAGAAGAAGACCAGTGAAATAAGTTTTCATATTGAGCACCATTTATTTTGAATGCAAATTGGTGTTTGTTGATTGCATATCCAATTCTTTGGAAAAAGATTTTCACAGCGAATTGAATTTATTAAGCAGACATGAGAATGCTAGTAAAATAGATCGCCCATATCTTGTTGTTCTTGCATATCTGATATTCCATATTTTAAATTATCACAATCCATAACATAGATCTGCATTAGGCTTGTGATAGTTATTATAAAAAGAAGGGACAAGGGATCTGCACAGGCCTTTGGATAAGCAAGAACAATAAATTTAGTACCCTTTCAGAAGGATGGTGCAGACATCAAGCAAGGTGACCAAAATGAAGTGTATTTTCAAGAAGTGGCAGAGCTTCGAGGGTAGGACAAAACGTTCATATAGCAACCTCACTCGGAACCCTTCATTCAATGATCCATCGGATCTATAAGAGAATTGTATTGGCTCAATTTCATGCCCAATCCTCAATACAAGCACCATGAACGATCCTTTCAAGGTTGCAAAATCACCGGAGAGCCACAAGGAGATGAAAAGGGATGGATGCAGCCATCTTGGAGAAACTCTTCTGATTGTCTTTGTATTTCTTCATGCTACAAGACATTGTGCATCTTCTGATTGTCTTTGTATTTCTGCATGCTACAAGACAAGTTGCACAAAGCGTTGTGGCAAACCCCACCAAGGACTACAGCCATGGCAGTGGCTCCCTTGTTTATAGTTTTATAGTGGAAGAAAATTTCCTTTACCCCATTTTTACAAAATTGTTAAACTTGTTCATAAATTGATCCACATTCCTTTTGATTACATTGCATTTGTTATGAGTTTGTTGAGTAAAATTCTTCTTAATTAGTACATTATTTGTTTCCACAATTAATGACATTCTATTGGTGAGGATTAATGCATTTAATACTTGCCCAATCATGGAATTAAGGAATTTTATGATTGTATTAGCCATTTGAGGCTTTTCCCATATTCATTCCATATTTGTTGGATTATCTACTACATCCAATATTTTAACTTAGAATCATCACCAAATAATAAAAGATAAATTAATAATTCCAAAGTGTGGTTATTTATGATATTATGTTATGCCGTAGAGTATTTTTTTCTCGAATTAAATATGTCTTCATGTTAACCTATTTTGCATTTGATCCCAATCACGTTTAACATTAGCCTTGATCTCTTGAGAGGATGTAAGAGTACTGTATCTTTTAGTAATTTGCCTTTCTAACATATGCAACTCCTCATATTTAATAATAATTTTTTTGTTTCTCAAATTCTTGAGCTCTACCTACCTTATACTATACTAAAAAGTAGTGATTTCTAACTCTTGCCATGGCTTTGTTTATGTTGTTGGTGCTGCTAGTGCTACTAGTGTAGATGAATTAGTTTGAGAAACATGTTCGCCTTTTTCCTTGATCATTGTTTCAATTTGTTGTTCACAATTTTCTACCTACTTATTTGAAACATTTGAGTTAGCAATTCATCTTTTCCTTTTTTACCAACCATTATGGAGTTTATACACGTTCTACAATTGCAACTTTGAAGCTTTTATTCAGTGCAAGTATATCAATATTCTTGGATTTTACTAGTGCCTAGAAAGATTTCACATCATTGTGATTAGCTCCCAACATTATTATCCATTGCTCTAATTTTTCTATCCTCATCTAATTGGTTTTGTTAAGAAAAATTCTACCTTAGCTGACTGTCCATTCTAAATACCATACTTTGTACTTTATAAGAATTTAATGAATATTATATTAAATATTTGAAAACCATGTCACATATCCACATATACAAGTCCATATTCTCAAACAAAATAATCTTATCCAAATTCTCAAAATGTTTTAAATATTTGAGTTTATTTTTTTTTTTTAACATTTTGAATCCTTGGTTCCAAAATGGATATGTTAAATTACCCTTTTCAAAATCAAGGGTAGGGAATAGTCTAGTATGAGAAGGCCCTTATTTCCACCATTGAGCTTATAGCTCTTTTTTAATTTTCACATTACTACTCTTTATTTGTCAATATTAAGACAAAAAGTTCTCCTACTTTACTAGCTTGGATAATGGTCTAGTAGTTGAAGTATCTCGTCAATTGGAGATGGTGTAAATGTTGATGGTGCATATTCCAAAGAAAACATAAGCTCAATTGATGAAGCCTATTTTGTACCATGAACTGATAATTCTTTGTCTCCGTCTTCTTATTATATCCATTATCTCTTCCTTGATTGTTGGTCATCTTGATCTATATTATAAACTTTTTAGGAACTTTTTATGAGTCTTGTTGAGCATGTTCTCTAGATGTATATGATTTTCTATGACTGTAGGCTAACTAGAATGAACTAATTATATTTCTTTTTGTTACAATACCCACTATTTTGGTTTCAATTTATCCTTAGTTGTTAGTTTTTTCACATTTGGTTTCATCACATGTGCATGGGGAGTTAATCTTTTTTTTTGTTTTTCTTTCATTTAAAATAATAATATATGGATCGTAAGCCCAAGTTTCACCTTATGAAAAACATAATTCTTTTAACATTTTTTATACTTCCTATATGGATTCTTTATTATTTATATTCGATGTCCCAAGCACATTTTATAATTTAAAAGTGGCTTGTTGTTTTTTTGATACAAAATGTAGTTGATCATGTTCTAACCTCTACTAGATATGATCCAAGGCAAACATCCTCATAATACGAAAGACTAGTAAATGATATGGATTGGACTTCAAAACATAAACTTTGATCTCAATATGATGTTGGAAAAGATACCAATCACCTACCTTGGTATGTAGGTTGAATAAAATATTGATCATTGGAAATACTTTAGTGGGAGACTCTTCATAAATAGTAGAATATACCATTAACATGCATTTATTAATGAAGATAACAAAACCAAAATTATTAGGCCACTTTGACTATATAGGTTCAATGAATAACTCAATAAGGGTTACGATCTTCATATTGAAGATTCAAATGTATATTTGAGAAAATTTTAGCTTGAAAATACGAAAATATATAGACAACAGGATTGAAAGTGAAAATCCTAACTGTAATTTTGTGGTATCCGATATATACTGATTATAATGAAATCTCGCAAAAGGTTTATTCATGGGATAGAGAGAAGACATGTACCGATGATTTTTTCATTGACTATTTGATCATGATCATATCCTAACAATGAACATATCATATATTTTTTTTTAAATACTAGGGAAAATAGTAGTGTTATATGGTGGAGGACATTAGAGCATAAGCAATTGATGCAAGGAAGGAATGGATGAAGGTCACCTTCTAGTTGACGGTATTAAAAAAATAAATTTTCCTCCTGTAATACTTGGGTTTCATGGAATACAATGATTTTAAATATTTGAAGAATAGAATCAAGGTTTGTAAGGAAAGGGATAATGTCATTTCAGGATATCACAACCCTCTTACTTGGAGCACAATTATTTGCACACCAAGAAATATGTTATGGAAATTTATAGGTTTTAGGGACAATGAATTTATCCAAATGAGATTCCCAAGCATGGAAGTACTCATGGAGGTCAATAAAATATTTTATGGCTTGCTTAATTAGCTCATATAGGTCATACTAGGAGATGACAATGCCAAATACATCACTATCTATGTCTACCAAGTTCATTTATTTGGGGGTCAGAGAGTGGGAGCTTTCAATGGTGGAAGAACTCAGCTTCTTGATTTTTTAATTTTATAAAGAAAGAAAGAACATATAAGATGAATACAAAAAACAAAATAATTGATGACCTAGAGTCATAACATAGATTTTTAATTTTTTTTTGTAAAATCCCCTTCTAAAAAATACCTTTCTTCTATCTTCACAATCTTTTCTCTATTGGTTAACTTCTAAATATTGCCATTTATCCATCCCTTTTCCTTTTATTACTTTGAATTCATTCCTTCTAGATATGTGGCAACCTTTTATTGGGAGATAATCTAGATGAAAAAATAGTTCTCTACCTTGTAAATGTCATGTCAATATACATCATGATGAATCCACCTACCTTTTCATATTCCATGTTATCATTTAGTCATCCACCTAGTCGAATGATAAGTCACTTCTTTGTTAGCTGACACGCCATCACAATAGCCATGTGTTTGTTGGATTCATACTTATACTAAGAGTCGGTTGGTGAATCGATATAAGAAAATTTCTTACCTATGTAAACATTAATAAATCATAATGAAACAATATCACATATGGAACACAATATATAAGTTAAAATTTATTTATAGCAGATAATAATAGGTGCCAACCTTTTGATTAAAAAAATTGTAGGAAAAAACATACTAATAAAAACATTGTAGGATGTGACCTACTATTACAAAACTTTGCAGGAACTAACCTACATGAGTCAACAATCTCCTTTTCTACAAAATTTTCAAACACCAACCTATAAGAGACACCAATCCCCTATGCTACAATTATTTGGATGCACCAACCTAATTGATTGCACCTTCATACTATTTATTCCTTCTCTAGGTCTATTAGTTTAATTTGTCTCCATTGCCTTCTTGATGCTTCTTCTTTCACAAAATCTACTTGTTGTTTTTTTCTTCACCAAGTATACTTCTACTAAAGTTGTTCCTTTTTTCATATCCCAAGAACAAACTTGTGCAACATGTAGTGTATCAAATTCTGAAAATATGATTATGAATTTCTACATGAGGGGCTTATGTATATTTCCCTAGATCTCTGAAATTTTCACGTTATTAAAAGTGTTAGGAAATAAGTTATATAAAAAATGTGAGATTCACATATCTGAAACCAATTTTAGGATTATTTAGTAACCCTAATTTCCACGTGAAATATCTCCGAAATTATAGGGAACCAAAGTATACAATTTCTACCACTAGCACCTAGAGATATCATCTTTGTGTCCTCAAGATGTCACAATGTGAAACATCTTAGAAAATAAAATTTGTAGGAAAACTTGTAAGATGAACTATTTGAAATAGAATTTAGGAGCATTCAAAAACCCTAATTTCCTCAAAGAATATCTATGAAAATAGAATTAACGAAATTGAGCTCCACTGAGATCTACCCTCTATCTTGTCCAAGATTTACGAGTGCTAAAGGGTCGACTCCATAAGAGTTGGGACCACCAAATAAATAGATATATATATATATATAGATTATATATATATATATATATATATATATATTACTATATATATATAATATATATACAATATATATATAATATATATATATATATATTATATATAATATATATATATATTCTATCCATGCTTTGTTTCAAACATGGTGAGCATGGTTTGTATTCTAGTCTCAAGAAGCATAGTCAATAGGGACTTGATTCATTGGCAGAGTTGTGTATGTTAATCGTAGAGGTTGTGGTTTCAATCTCCCACAAAGGTATATTTTTTATTTTTGGTTTTGCTCTAGAAGCTTAGTGGATGATTGTAGAACTATATAATCATGGTTTAACATTACACTCGTAATCATAATTTGAATGGGTCGAAGCCACATGAGTGACGCAGTGTATAATCATGGTTTAAATGGACCAAAGTCACTATAATGAAATCCTAATTTGAATGGGCTAAATCCCTGGGAGTAACATGCAGTCTATTCACACCCTAGATTCTTGGTTTGAATGATTGTTTTGAATGGGATGAAGCCACAAGATAAATGGATAGTATAGTGATACCCTAGAGTCCTAGTTTGAATGATCGTTTTGCATGGGCCAAATCCATGGTAGAAATGCACAATATAGTCATACCTTAGAGTCCTAGCTTGAATGATTGTTTTGAATGGGCCAAAGCCACGAGAGAAATGTATACTATATTCATGATGTGACTATACCCTATGTTATCACTCTGTAGTTTTCCTTGGGTGAGGACGAAAATTGCATAGGTAACCACAAACCTCTTTTGGACCATAATCTAGCCCTTCAAGCCTAGAGAGGGCACTCTATATGTGAATTTATAGTCAATTAGATGACTGAATGTTTCATATTTGAGGCTATTTATAAAGATCAGAAGATGGGTTTTAAAGTTGTAGCTGCATGGTAAAGGAGAGGTCCATCGGGCATGGAGTCGTAATAATGTTCAACAATCAATCACAATAATCATGACAACTTGAAATAGAGTGATGTAGGAAAACTCTTGGATCTTACAAAGTTTTTGTAGTGTTGGTGAGATGAATGAGAATGAGAATCCTTTAAATATAGAGCATACAGAGACAAATTTCATTTTAATTTTAGAAGAAAAACATAGAAATTGTTTAACAAGACAAAGCAGAGTACTGTGAGTAAATTCCACTCATAATCTTCTTGTAAACGATTAATAAGGAAAATCCATGTAAAAAATTAAAGGAAATACAAATTTACAAAGAGAGAAACATCACCATTTGTCTCACACAAGAATCGTGAAACAAAATTTTCTCTGCATTGCTGAATTGATTACTTGTATTGAAACTCCATAGCTTACAATCTCAAAAATATTATTTTTACTTGACTATCAACCCTTTCTACATTCAAAATACTCCACTATATACAAAAAATATTGTTTCTAGATCAAAACATGTTGAAACCCACCTATTCTGCAATAGATGGAACTGATTTATGAAGATAGGAAAAAAACCACCATTTTGGAAACTAGGAAAGTATCTTTGACTATTATTTACAACATTGCCTTCACACATAATACATTGAATTGATACAAGTTATCATTATTGTAGTCTTTTCATGATAAAAAATAAATAATTACATGATTAAAACATTTATTTTCCAATGCTGATGTAAAAATTATGTCCAAAAAAGGTTGACTATGTCTGAGTGCGACACTCTATTGTTCCTTGTCTAACTGCATAGATGGTTGCACTTTGATAAAAGAACTCATATTTGATGCCCTGTTGACTATAATAAAGTCATGCATACCTTTTAAACATCAAACAATTTCCAAAAAAGTATCTCTCAAGAAACCCTAATACTGTTGCTTAATTTATGTGCAACACCTGTGGGTAGCAGTTGTCAACTCATTTTTTCATCTGTTTTCTCTTCTTCAACTTCCCCAACCAAAAAATATACCTTACTTCTCTTCCTCTTTCTTGTAGATTCCGTGACTTCATTAATATTTTTCTTCATCAACTTAAACCTTGTTTTGAGGACTAGTTTTCGCACATACAGTTTTTTCACTTGCAGATGCAGAGGCAAACTCTATTTTAGCTTGTGTTTTTTCATTTGGAGAGAAATAAAAGTAGTTTCCACCTCTTTAAACAAGTCCAAATGATCCCTATGGTATTTTTATTCAAGTTTATCCACTTGATGCTGCACACCTTCAAGCTTCTCCAATATCTCCTCATAATTCCTTTGTTCATGAAAAATCACAAGATGCACAATCTTCTTTTCTTGTTCTTGTACGCAATGGATCTAGTCTTAGGTCTCCTTGAATATTGAATTGAATCTTTCATATTCTCAAAATGGATCACCACTTTACGCCTGCATTTGGAATCATATGTCACTGTTACTTGAGACACTTTAGGTCTAAGCTCCTTGTTTTCTTGCCACAAATAAGTTATAGTCACCTGTGCCTTGTCTAACTGATCCTTTAATTCCTTATTTTTTTGGTATCTTTCAACTTGCTTATTGATCTCAACAATTTAATCTCGAACCTCTTTTAATTTATTCTTCATCCTTGTGAAGGTGGATTTCCCTTCATCATCCCCTCCTCTTGTATTGTCTTCTCTTCTTGGATTTGAAGCTTTTGGGATGAGGATCTCGCATCACCAATTACTGATATTTTTTCACTCTTAATATCTTCCTTGATTACCTTTATTTTTCCCTTGAATTTGACAGAAGTTGTTGTGGCTTTAATCATAGGAAGGTCTTCACTAGATTGAGTTTTTTTTCTAGGATATTCCTCTTTAGTTTGCTATTTTCTTGTTGCAGTTGGGTTGTAAGTGAGTGAGCTTCTCTAACTCCTTAACTTTCTTATCTTTCTCATCCATAGAACTTGTTTGTGCTTGAATTTCCTAGGCTCAACAATTTCTTCAACTGACTTCTCTAATGGTAACCTTTTAGTAGCTATATTTATGAGTGGCTTTCTTGGCACTGGAATCTCCACTATGTCTGGAGTGAATTGTAGTTTTCTTCCTTTCTTCTTTAGTGATTGGCCAACTATTCATGGATATTTTTTCTTGATAGAACTCTTAAGGGGTGAGAAAATAGTCTTAGTCGTGGATGAAAGAGTATCCGTCTAACTTGATGAACTTCCAGGAGATTGCGCTGTAAACTTGGATGAATTTAGAAAATCCTGCCATACTTGTCTCTTTTTCTATATCTCTTCTAATACAATAGTTTTATCAGTGAAAAAGGAAATAATATTATGTCAACGATGTCGTTCTTCATTCTTACTCTCTCAGCCATCTTTCCTAAAATCCTGGAAGGGAAAAAGGGTAAATTTAGGGTCTTTTTTCTTGAGAAATACATGAGGAGCCTGATGTGATATTGAAATACCTTGTTGAATATTCCTTCACACGTGAAGTACATCTGATAAATAATCACTGGGAAATATAGAACCAAACTCCTGGTATTTATACTATGGTTTCATGAATCTTTATAATTCTCCAATTCTAGAGGCATTCCTTTGAACCATTTCTCCCCTTCCAAATGGATTTCTTTGGTTGATGTTATAGTGGATTCTGACATTATGAACTTCAATTTACCAACCTTCACTTCATCTCCATCTAAATTTAGGGAAAACTCTTTGGTTACCTCCACATTATACCCCTGTATCGTTTCATAGAATCTAACACAACCTACTTGTTCAAAGGTTTCCCTAATGGCAGGCTCTGATTTGAGAAGTGAGTGATCTTGTAGTTAAAACCTCACAATATCTCCTCCCTTTGTATTCCCCATTGTAGAAACAAGATTCTAAATATGAAAAACTTATGCCAGGGTTTGATGGCTTATCAAGGTTGGGACTTTAGGATAGGGTAAAAAATTCTTCTAAAAGCTTGAATGACTAAAACAATGCAGAGACACCTTAAATTTTGACTGATAATGAAAGAGATGAACATGATTTGTTTTGGCCTATGAGTTGCAGCCTAAATGCAGCGATAGAGAGGAAAACACTTTAATTGATCAAATGACAGTCTAAAGATGCCTCCAAACATCCCAATGTCTCTAAAAAATTCAACTTAATTTATGTAACATTGAGACACTGACAATTTCATGATTTCAAGGCCAATAGATAGGTGGAAAACATCATTGTTTTTGTGCGCAACACTTGTTACGCACAATCCTAAGGAAATGAAAGGAAAAGGGCACAAAAGGATTCACACAAGCTCCTTTGTTTAGAAAAAACTGGCATTTAGAGGTCATTCAGTCGACTAAAAAGGAAAAACATAGGGTGACTGTGTGCATGCGCAACACTATGTAAACTGGAAATCTGAGGCTTCAAACATTGTTTTTAGGTGGAAAATTAGTAAAATTATTTCAAACTCTAATAGAATAAAATGCCCGAATTAGCACCCACACTTGGAACCCGCGTTTGATGAAAAATTTGATTCTTTGAGTTGTGTTTAGTGTTCCTTGTAGCTTTTATGTAGCAACAAAATTTATCTTTTTCAAAACCTCTTGGAGATGGAAAAGTTGTTAATTTTGAAGGTCAAAGGATGAACTTGCATACAATTCTAATGGATTTGAAAAGAAATCCACTCATCCTTTGGCAATGATGGTAGTTTAAGAAGATCAAAACATTGATTAGAGAAAAAATAGGATATTTGCATATTTCATAATGATTTTTGTACGTCTAATGATGTCACCTATTACTAAATGTTTCTTTACAACTAATTTACATGACTCTAAAATGGCTCTTATAACCATTACCCCACAACTCACTTATGATGAGAAAATCCCTCATGACATGACCCCTTTAACTTCTGTAATGACTCTTTATCTCCATGATTTAAAATTACAAATGATGACCCCACATGGACCTTACAATTCAAATCAAGACTAAAGACCTCTTTTGCCACACATATTTACAATGGATTGACCAATTTGAGACTTTTGTATAAATAGCATTTTGACTATAATACTTGGTGAGTTCATAGGCTAAATCTTTCAAGAAGACCGCTAAAATGAATAGTTATATAAACACACTTTGATCACTATATTATAGGACCCTAACATGTTGAGTTCGTAGTTTGAAATGGTCGAAGCCACAGTATCCACAAGTTCTTATTTGGAAGGGCCATCCAAAGTTTTGAATTGGCTGCAACCATGAGAGCAATTTCTCATCGTTCTTGATTGATTGTGTGGATGATATTGGATATAGGAAAGGGTCCACAATCCAACTTAGTAAATACCATCACATATTGAATATAACAAAGGATGTAAGATTCATTAGCAAGGCACATGGTAGAGTAGAGTTGGTAAGGTGTGTGTGTTGAGGACTTGTTATTTCGAGCTCGACCCTCGAGAGTGAGCAGGTCAGTATTTTTAAATAATATTTTTCCATTATTTTGAATAGTTTACCACTCCTGATGGCTAGCACAAGAATTCAACGGGTTGCTAAAAAGTGCTCAAAATGGAAGAATTTTTCGAATATTTAATTTAATATAAATTTATTAATGCTTATTTTACATTTTTGGGGTCTAAATTGATCCAAATTCAATTTTGGAAGAAGTTGAGATTTAAAGACTTAGATATGGATCTAAGTAAAGTGGTTTCTTTTGGCATTATGATATAGATGTTGTCCTTGATGGCAACTCACTTAGATGAAATATCATAGTACAACAGGTTAGCAGCAAAGAATTACAGATCAGACCACACAGAATGAAGAAAGGGAGGTATACACAGGTTCACCTTGATGAAGCTGCGTATACATGCAGGTTCACTGACCACAAGTAGCGTATACGTACACATGCACTTTCACAGAAGGAAAAGCACGTATACCTTGGAAGACTGAGTTTTTCGTCTAAGGTATTTAGTCCATGGTATTTTGATCCATGGTATGGATCCAAGGTATCTGGTCTGAGGTATTGACCCTAGGTATTTGGTCCAAGGTATTGGTCCTAAGTGGTTTTGGTCCATGGTATTGAGAAAGGCCTAAAAATATATAAGGAGGAGAACATCATTAGGCCAAGGTGTGAAAGTATCGAATATCTGATGAGGTGTGAGATCTAGTATGCAGGTTATTGGCTTATGGTGTTGTGCTTGATCTGAACCAAGGACGAATCTTAACGGTTGATGAAGGATAAGATCTAATGATGGATCGGGATCTTAAGGCTTGAAATGAATTATCATTATGTGGTTTGATCATAGATCTGAATACTCACTCATGTGTTATTCTGTAAATATTATGATCTAGGTATAACTGAAGTCTGGAATAGCTACAGAATTATGAATTAATATTTGCAGATGTATACACTGGTTGGATTTGAGAAAAGCATGTATACATGTAGGTTTGACACATGGAAGTAGCGTGTAGCTTATAAAGTACATTTCAATTGTTTCTGTTTGCTATTGCAGAGTTCTGGGTTCTGGTTTGGGTTCTAGTTACTGTATTCTGGTGATAGTCTTCTGAATGATTAGATTGATTATGATTTAGCAATGGGTTGTCAAAGTGATTGATTGACTCGATTGTGGTTGATTTAGAAAGTGATGTTGAGTCTTAGTGATTGGTTGATGTAGATGTATTTAATGATTGAATTGCAGTTATGATGTTGTTGATGGATCTAGTATGAAAATTTATGAAATGTGGTCCTTAGAGGAAGAGAGAAGGTCGTAGCCTTCTGTAGGTCACCACCTACATATTGGCTAGTACAAGAGTTAGGGGCTTGTAGCTCCCTTCCAGTAGAAGCTGGAGAAGGAGGGAAGGTTGTAACCTTTTTTAGGTAGAAGCCTACGTACTGGTATAAGTCTATACCAGTACAAGATTGTAAAAATATCTTCTTATTATTAAAAGAAGACAAAGACGATAGTAGTACGTGGTTTTCACCCACATTTGGTTTCCACCTTATATCTTGGTGTTCATGTATGTTGCTTATGTGTGATGCATTATTCTACTTTTACTACACTATCTAATAGATCTCTGATATACTGGTTAAAGTTCAATGCATGATAAATTCGGTAAATCAAAAGTTCTCTGCATATACGTTGGTTGCTTTAAGTACAGTCGTGTATACACGCTAGTTCACTTAGCTGAAGTACTGTATACAAATATGTTTGGGAAATTAAATTATTGATTTGATAATACTAATTCACCCCCCCTCTCAGTATTATTTCCAACAATTGGTATCAGAGCAGGTCCTTCAAAAGAAACTTGATCGCTTGAAGGGAGATCCATCATCATGAGTAATCAAGAAAGTGTGGGATCCATCAGACTGCAAATCTTTGATGGGAGAAACTTTGTTTATTAGAAGATAAGAACCGCAACTTATCTACAATCACTTGGAATGGATTTATGGGAAATTGTGGAAGGAGGATATACATTTCTATCAGCAATCCCTACAGATACAACAGGTAAATTGCAATATGAAACCAATGTCAGGGCTGTCAAAACATTATTGGGAAGTCTGTCACAATCAAATTTTGTCAAATTTATGCATCTCAAATTAGCCAAAGAAATATGGGACAACATCTTTCTAAGCCACGAAGGATACTCTCAGGTAAAACATGCTAAACTTCAAACCCTCAGAATTCAATATGAAACTCTTAAGATGCATAATGATTAAAGTATAGCTTGTTACTTCTTATGTGATGAGGTTGTTAATTATATGAAGAATATGGGTAAAGAGATAAAGGAAGTTACCTTAGTTGAGAATGTTTTAAGCTTCTTGTTTGCTAAATATGAATCAAAAGTATTTGCCATAGAGGAAAAACAAGATCTATAGACTATCACTATGACACAACTTCACGAAATCTTAACTACCTTCGAGATGAGAAAAGGAGGCCCATTAGATATGAAAGAAGCCGTATTTAAAGCTTCAGCAAGAGGAAAGGAGGAACTCAATGAATCAGGACATATTTCAAAAGAAGAAGATGAAGTCAACTTTGTCAAGAAGCATCAACAAGGTTCCGAAAGATTTAGAGGTAAACTACCCTTCAAATGTTTTGCCTATGCTAGAGTCGGTCATTATACTGCCAAATGTCCTCATCAAGATAAATATGATAAAGGGAAGTAATATGCAAAATGGAATAGAAAACAAATTGTAAGTAAAAAGAGTTACTATACTCATGAAGATAGCGATGTTTTATCAAATAGTGATGAAGATGAAAATAGTAATGACTATAGACTTCTAATGGCTTATGACGATGATAATTTTTGGGATGCTTTAGAAGAAGATGACCTCCATGAAGAAATTTATAAACTCAAAATATGTTTAGAAGAAAAAAATATGATTATAGATACCTTGACATACCAACTTGCTGAAAGAGAAAAACACAATGAAAAACTAGAATGTGAAATTGTGCGTCTAAGAAAGGATCTTAAGAAAAGAAATCTCTCAATATTAGATTTGCTAAAGGATGAGAAACCTTAAATGAAATTATCAAAGTGAAACATTATCCTCTAATAAAGACAGGTCTTGGAGATACAGAAGAAGCATCTCAATCACAGAAGTTGTCAACCTCCACTAAAAGCTATCTTAATGCAGCAGAGAACAATGAACAGTATGACAATCATCAATAAAGGCATAAAGTAGATCACCAGGTAAATCAGGCTCAATTTTCTTCAAGGATGAACGGAAGCCACAACCAACCTTAGGTAAATCATACTCATTTTGCTTCAAAGATGAATATCAATAGAAACTACAATCACCAAGTAAATAGATTCAATAATCGCACAAACTTCTTTAATGGTCAATGTTTCTCATGTCATAATTTTGGACACAAAGTTGCTCAATGTGTTGCTTACAAAACCATTATGACTAGAGAAGCATGAAATCAAAGGAATGAGATAGGGATCAAGAAAAGTTCTTATAATAACTTTTCGAAAATGAAATAGAATGCTCAATCTGTAACAACTTTGGCCATGAAAAATCTGAATGCAGGAGAAAATTTCAGCAAACATGTCAAAAGGAGCAAACTCCATTAAATCCAAAAATATGGAGAAGGAAAGAACCTAAAACAGAAATATGTGGTATAGCCTTGCATGCAGAAGGATAAGAAAATTAGTGGTACATCGATAATGGATGCTCAAAACACATGATAGGTAACAAAGAAAAGCTTCACTCATATAATGTCTTAGAAGAGGAAAATAATGTATCATTTGGAAATGACACTCCTGCTGTCATAAAAGGTAAAGGCTCTATTTTCTTGAAAGAAAATGTTAAAGCTAGGAATGTTATGTATGTAGACGGTCTAAAGCATAACCTATTGAGTGTCAGTCAAATGTGTGATCAAGGAAATGAAGTGGTGTTTCGGTCAAATTGATGTGTTGTTTGTGAGCTTGATACAAGAGAAACCATGATCAAAGGTACAAGAACTCCAAACAACTTATACATACTCAAGGGAGGACAACAACAGTGCTATCTAAGCAAAAATGATGAAAATTGTCTATGGCATAGAATATTGGGACATCTAAGGTTTTCTTAAATAAGAAAAACATGCAAATTCTAGGCTACCTGTGATCTTCTAGATATTAGCATTCCTAAAAATACAATATGCAAACCATGTCAATTAGGTAAGCAAACCAGATCTCACTTCATTGAAAAAGAAGGGTCAGCTAGTAAGCCTCTTGAACTTGTTCATACTGATTTATGTGGACCACCAAGGAAAAAGTCACCTCATGGAGAAGAATACTTTATTTTGTTCATTGATGATTTTTCTAGAATGTGTTGGATAGGTCTTCTAAAGAATAAATATGAAGCATTTGAAAAGTTAAAATCCTTCAAATCTTTTGTTGAAAATGAATCAGATCGCAAAATCAAATGCCTCAGATCTGAATAAGGAGGGGAATTTACCTCAGATGAATTCTTTGAATTTTGTGAACAACATGGAATAAAAAGGCAGTTCTCCACCACAGGGACTCCTCGGCAAAATGGATTGGTAGAAAGAATGAACAAAAATGTTCAAAAAATGGCTCGAGCTATTCTCTATGAATCTGGAACTCCTGCAACCTTCTGGGTTGAAGCTAAATTTGTTGGTGTAACTATTCTCAACCAAGCAAATGTTCGGGTAAACAGCACTCAAACTCCGCATGAACTTTGCTATGGTAAGACTCCTACGGTAAAATACTTTAAAGTTTTTGGAAGAAAATGTTATATCAAAAGGACTGATGAAAAACTTGGTAAATTTGAGCCCAGAGTAGATGAAGGTATTCTTCTTGGTTACTCTTCCTGAAGTAGAGGATATAGATGTTATAATAAAATATTTGGAAACATTGTTGAATGTATTGATGTTGTAGTTGATGAAGCATGCAAAGCTCCAAAACAGATAAAAACCAAAGATTGTGATAATGAAGAAGATGGGGATTATTTTCCCGCAGCAAATCACAATGATTCTGAAGAAGAAACCAATGAAGCACTAGTAGAAGAAATAACGGTAGAAGAAAATACTCTGTCCAGGTATGTTTAGAAAAATCATCAAGAAACTCAAATTTTAGGGGAGAAAGAGGCAAGTGTATAGACAAGAAGAACCATTATAGAAACCTCAAGCTATCTAGCACTAATATCTTACACCTAACCTCAAAATGTAAATGAAGCATGCAAATATGAAAGTTGGGTCAAGGCCATGAATGAAGAACTTGAGAAAATTGAAAAGAATAATACTTGGGAATTAGTTCCTAGACCTCATGATAAAAATATCATAGGAATTAAATAGATATTCAAAAACAAGCTGAATGAAAATGAAGAAGTTATTAGAAACAAAGCTAGACTTGTTTATAAAGGGTATGCTCAAGAAGAAGGTATATATTTTGAATAAAATTTTACAACCTGTTGCTAGACTTGAATCCATAAGGATGTTTCTTGTTCTTTCTGGCTTTCAAAAATTCAAAGTATACCAAATGGATGTAAAATCTACTTTTCTTAATGGAGATTCAGAAGAGGAAGAAGTATATATTGAACAAATAGAAGGATTAATTCTTGGAAATGATGCAAAACTTGTATGCAAACTCAGAAAGGCTCTCCATGGTCTAAAACATCCTCCAATGGCCTAGTATTACTGCCTTGACAAATATCTACAACAACAGGGTTTTTCCAAAGGGTCAGCAGATAACAATCTATAGAGAAAGATTGACACTGATAAATTGCTAATAATTGTTGTTTATGTTGATGATATCATTTTTGGTAGCAATGAATAATCCATGAGTCAGAACTTTGCTTCAGTAATGCAGTAAGAATTTAAAATTTCCTTACTTGGTGAACTTACCTATTTCCTTGGTCTACAAGTTCAACAAAGTAAAGATGGTAGTTTTCTTTCACAAAGAAAATATCTCAAATAAATCTTGAAAAAGTATGGCATGGAAGATTGTAAATCAGTATGTACCCCAATGGTAACAGGATGCAGTCTCAGCTCAAATGATGAATCAACAACAATGCATCAACCAACTAATAGTTCTATGATTGGAAATTTCCTTTATCTAATAGGTACTAGACTTGACATCATGCATGCAGTAGGAATAGTTGGAAGATTCCATGCAAATCCAAAAGAATCACACCTTTAGGCGGTCAAAAGGATTTTTAAATATTTGCAAGGAACACAGAACTTTCGTTTATGGTATCCTAGAGATACAGATATTACTCTTCATGCATATACAAATGCGGAGTGGTCAGGAAGTGTTTATCAAAGAAAAAGCACTAGTGGTGGTGCATTCTATATGGGTTCTAGGTTAGTGGCTTGGTTCAATAAGAAGCAAAGTTCAATTGTGTTATCTACAGTTGAAGCAGAATATGTGGTTGTTGCATCTTACTGCACACAACTACTTTGGATGATGCAAACATTGCAAGACATTCAGATCACATTCACTCCACCCATATCCATTCTATGTGATAATACAAGTGTCATCAGTATCTCAAAGAATCCAGTCATGCACTCCAAGACCAAGCACATACCCATTAAATACCATTTTCTATGTGAACAAGTGCTTGAACAATAGGTCAAATTGGAATATGTTCCCTCCAAAGAATAGGATGTTGATGTATTCACTAAAGCACTGCCCAGAGAGACATTTGAATATCTCATACAAAAATTGGGAGTAGTTGTTGCATCATCTTGCTGTTAAATCAAACTTTTCAGAAAAAGGTGATTATACGCATGTTTCCTAAAGTGAAGTTGCATACACATGCGAGTTTATGTGGGTCAAGGAGCATATATGTTTTTTAGGCAAGAAAAACACTGGATTAGGCTTTGATATGGGTGCTCTGACTGATATTGATGATATTCTCTATTCATTAATTTTACTTGCCTAACAAAGATGCCTTGATCTTTGACCTGTTAACAATGCACATGTAGCACCGGTTCAAGGGGAGCATTAGCCTTCACATACATTTAGCATTGTTGGTATTATGGTTGCTGAGTCCAGCTATGGCGTTAGATATTTATACCATTGGTTGATCAATTCATGTAAAAGTATAGGGTGTGATATGTCTTCTCATACATTTGAATGGGTCCTCTTGGACAAATGATGTAATTTATATCCCCACTTTACATAGGATTGATGATGTAATATTTCTTGTTTTTGTCATGTATAAACAATTGGTATATCCCCACTTGGTTGGGTAGATGAGTCAAATTTGGTATATCTGTTGGAAATAACACTGAGAGGGGGGCTGAATTAGTATTGTCAAATCAATTATTGTTCATTTCACAATCAGATTTGTATACGCTACTTCAATTATGTGAAACTGCGTATATACACTATTGTGTCTAAGGCAACCAACATATATCAATAAACTTATGATTCATTAAATGTTAATCTTTAATCAGTGCATCAGAACTTCATTAACCATAAGAATTGTAAATAGGTGAAGTAAAATAGAACAGATCATCATACACATGGACACAAGATATAAGGTGGAAATCCAATATGGGTGAAAACCACCTGCTGCAATTCATCTCTATCTTCTTTTAATAAGAAACTTCTTTTTAAAATATTTTTGTACTCGTGAAGTCTTATACAAGTACGCATGCTTATACCTATAGAAGGATATAACCTTCTCTCATTCTCTAGCTTCTCCTGGAAAGGAGTTACAACCCCCTTAGCTCTTGTACTAGCTGATGTACTAGTACATAGGTGCTAACCTACAGAAGGCTACAACCTAATATTTTCTTCCAGGGACCATGTTTCATAAATTTTTAGACTAGATCCATCAATAACAATAATCAAACTTCAAATACATCTGCATCAAACAATATCCTTTGCTGAATCGACGAATTACTTCTCTAAATGTTGTAGCTAGAATACATTAACAATAACTAGAAACCAATCCTGAACCCAGAACAGTGTAGCAAGAAATAGAATTAGCTAAAACATATTTCATGAAATGTACGCTACTTAAATATGTAGAACCTGTGTGCATACATTTTTGTATTAAGGCCAACCAGCGTATACGTTGTTTTGACTTACTGAACCAACGTGTATATGTGCCTCTGCTGTGCCGAACCTACATACAGTTCTATAAAAGATAATTTACCCTTTTCACTTATTCAGACATCAGTTATACCCAGATTATCAGATTTATAGATCAAGTCAGGTGCCAAATGTAACATATCAAAATCACACAAAGATACTACTATTTAAGCCTTAAGATCTTGACCCAACAATAGAACTTATCATTCTTCTAGTGCACAAATTCCTCCTTGGTTCAGATCCAGCTATGCACCATAACCCAATTCTAGATCTTGTTGTTCATAAGGTATTCAATGCTTTAGCGAATACCTTTGCCTACTGATCTCCTTCCCATTTTATAGATTTAGGCCTTACTCAATACCATGGTTCAAAACCACTGAGAACTAATACTTGGGGTGCAATACCTGAGTTTAATACTTTGGATGATATACCAAGGTCCAAAACCATAGGTTGAAATACTAAGGACTAAATACCATGGAACGCAAATAAGTTTTCCCACATGTACGCATTTTTCCTTGCATGAAAGTGTGTGCATACATATACGCGCCTTTTGATCAGCAATCCCGCATGTATACACAACCTGGTTAAGAGGAACCTACTTATATATCTTTTTCTTTCATTCTGAGAGACTGAACTGTGATCTTCCATCTGAGTGAGTTGCCATCAAGGACAACACCTGTGTCATAGTGCCAAACCTATGCCATAATGCCAACAATCTCCCCCTTTGTACTTGATGGCAACCCCAAGTTACTCAAAATCGTTCTCCCTTTTTGTCATCAAGGGCAAAGGTTTATGATGCCCCTAAGTACATGTTGAATTCTCTACTCTGCTGGGTTGTCCATGCTCCCCCTAACTGTAGGCAAGGTCTGCAACAAAATATGTTGATGAGCCCGAAAAATGGGTAATTATATGGGCTCATCTAGCCTCCTAATTCGACTTAATCCACCATTCTCACTATTTTATTACATTTTTTTTATTATATTTATGCTAATAGAGTGAATTGGGTTAGTCATTATGCCAACAAGTTTAATGGGTGCTTTATGCAGTCTTTTTGGTCAATTTGGAGACAAAATCAAAGGTTTAAATGAGCACTTGGCAACCAAATTCGTGGAGAGGATTTGTAGGAAGGTGTCCCCTTCATTTATGGGCCCTTACCTTGAATTCTCCACCATCATCTTGGACTTCAAGGGCCACCACATTAATTATCACAAGGGCAGTCGATCAAGGACTCGTAAAATTGCTGTTAACTACAAGTTTTGGCAGCCAAGTTCCTAAAGTTTAGGAGGGTCGTTGGGGTCCTCAATTTGTATAAATAAGAGGGCTTAGCAGCTCATTTGGGTTGGCAGAAGTTAGCTAGTTAGTAGCTTGATTTTAGTCATTTTTTTTTGTCATTTTTTAGGCAGTAGGTTAGCTCTGCATTTCAGCACATTTTCAAGTTTTTTTTGTAGATAGTTTTTGGGATGTAACTATTATTTTGATCAATAAAGATGAATCCAGCTTTGCACCACCTCTAATATTTCTTAGGAGGTTTTAGTTCTTAGGGTTGGGCCCAACCCAAGTGCCCAATACCTCCTTTTTTTACTTTTATGTGTCTTTGGTGCATTCTTGGAATAAAATCTGCTATTTAAATTAAAATCTTGTTTTGTTACTTAGGTTGCTTTTGATGGTTAAAGGATTTTCATGTTCAAATTGATTTGATGGGTTAATAACAGAGAATATCTTCAGAAAAAGGCTATTAAGCACCTCTTATCTCACCTCTCCCTCAGTGGGACCATGAGATGGGACCAAGGTGTCCTTGCTGCCACCAAAAACACTGTCTTTACTTCATCATGCAATTATTTGTGTTAGATTCTGATTTGCAGAAGTTGATACCAGCTGTGATTACATGCTCAGATCCATTCTTATTCGGTTTCCATAGTTGATTTACGTGATTTGCTGCCAATAAACTGTTGTGCATCATGCTTATGGTTCTTAGGTTAAATTAGGTTAAAGTAGTTATATCTTTGGTTTGCATAGCCTTTGCTGAACAGTTTTGGGAAATAATGTGCAGAGTACCTGTGATACCTCCTCATATATCCTTACCCCATCAATTCAACCTGCTTCATCCTCTAACTCAAATTCTTGCCTCTCATTTGCCACGTTTTCTCACTTTGCCCTAGTCTCTACATTCTTGTGCATCATTGCTCCCTCCATCCTTGAACAAATCTAATCACTCCTTAGCCTCATTCACCAGATCCTAGACCCCTTAACATCCTTATCCAACCTCCATTTCCACTTTACTACCATTTTTCCTCCATCAACCCTCCAAAATCCTCTTTTCGGAACATCCTATAGAAATTACAGAATATCCTGTAGAAATTTCAGAACATCGTGTAGAACCCCTGCAGACTTCCTGTAGAAGCTCACGAAAGTAGTTTCTTGAGATCCGATCACTATGAAACTCTCTGGAAGGGTGCTAGGGACCCCTTAGGCCCTCTTCTAACCTTCCCAACCTCCTGCAAGCATTTCCTTTCGCCAATCCACCTATGCACAGTAAAAAATAGTTAAAGCACATGCATAATAATTCTGCGAAATTACTCAAAAATGTAAAAAGATGTTTTTTCCATATTTGTAGAAGTAGCTTAGTCACATGTATTTTACCTTCCTAGAATTCAATTGCATCTCTTTTAGTAGCTTTCATCCTCTTTCTTGCATCAGTAGGGTTTACTAGGGTTTGCATTTCTTTTTAGCTTTTCAGTTTCTTTCTGCAAGTAGATTAGCCTTCTTTGAGTTAGCTTTCATCCATAAGTTAAATATATTCTTCTAAGAGCTCATATAAGTTGGCTTAAGCTCCTAGCATACTTGTGCTAGCTAACCAAGTGACAGTCGTGGCAAGAGCTAGTACTTGTGCATACATCACATCGCTTCCAAGTTTGTTACGAACTACCGAGTTCATAAAAGTAAAGAAGGGAGTCCTAGGAGTTGCAACATTATTGCTGCAATACTGGAGCCCACCATATTTTTGGCACTGTTGCCAGGGAAGCGTCAGAGTATTGTTGATGGCTGCTATTTTTCTATTTTCTACTACAACGTTCTGCTAAGCAGTTTATTTCAGCAAGAGTAGAGTAGTTGTTTCATTTCCATTTTGCAATTTCATTTCCGCAAAAGTAGATTAGACATTTCCTTCTTTCATTTCATTTCAGCAAGCGTAGATTAGATATTTCCCGCTTTCATAGATTAGCATTTCAATTCTTCAATTTCAATTCTGCAAGCGTAGATTAGCATTTCAATTCCGCAATTTCAATTCTGCAAGCGTAGCCTAGCATTTCATTCTTGCAATTTCATTTCAGCAAAATAGATTAGTCTTTTCCTGCTTTCTTTCCAATTCCGCATTTTCATTTCAACAAGATAGATTTTAGTGAGTTGCAGTTCAACCTATTTTAGTTTTGCAGGTACAAGCAGAAAAAACAAAAATCAACGAAAAAGATTTCCTTTCATGCCTTGTAGGAGTAGAGATAATTCAGAAAAATGATGCACAACACCCACACTGCTTCACACAGCCAACCTTCTCTCTTCTTCGATGGCTATGATTAAAGAACCCTTAGGTGGACAAAAAGACATATTTGAAGAACCTAAAGGGAAGAAGAAGAAGAAAACATTCCTTTGGAAATTTTGGATGAAAATAGAAATGTTGGGAGCAGTACCTTTTCTTCCAACTTATCCCTTTATGTTGGAAAAGGTGAATGTGAAAATACGCTGGAAGATTTCAAGAGTGATATGAGGTAGTTTCTTGCCATGCAATTGGATAGCCTGCAGATCCAAAGGAAGCAAGAGGAAGCTAGGAGGGCTTTGGACATCTTTTGTCCTAGGTGCACTAGAAAGCATCCTAGGAACGAATGTCCAATGCACTCCTTATTAGTGTGTTTTGTCTATGAAGAATACTATCCTACGAATCAGTGCCCTTCCTTGCCTGGACTTAAAGCTTCATATCAAAGAGCCAAAGGAGCCACTCAATCACTCTATTATATGAACCAAAAGAGGCCACATGGACCCATACCCTACCAGCAGGGAATGCAAGGGACATCCCAGACCTATTACGACCCCTATCAAGCCACTTCCATGCCTTCTTAGGGTCCGCCTACTCATCCTTCCTGGTCCACACCCCCTCCTTGGTCGTATCCTCTTCAATAGCATGCTTCTCCAGTTGTTCATTTGTTTCACTGTTATGCTCAGCCACAACGTCAGTGGAATGCACCTCATCAAGGGTGGAAGCCCCAATACAACTCTCTTCCCTCTCATTTCCTTCCACCACCTGCCTAACCACAACCCCATCTACATCCATCTCAAATATACACCCCCACGCAACTACCCATACCACCATTTCCAAACCCGCACATTGGAATAACTCAACCCAATTGCAAAGCTAAGGCACAACATGTCCAAATGACTCCTCTTGAGCTCAATAATATTCACCATAGCTCAAGAAGAGTATTGCAAAAAAGAAATTATCTTGAAAGCATTGAAGGACCACATCCAGCAAAAGAAGATTCAAAAGAGGAGATTAAAGGACCATGGGCTGCACTAGATGAAGAGAAGACATCAGAATCAGAGATCGAAAGAGCTCCCTCCTGGTTACCATCAAATCCTCTATGTATTCAAGAGAAAACTCAGCAAAAAGAGGAAGATGTGAGGGTCATGATAGAAGAAGATATGGAGAATGATCCATATCAGCAAAAGGACCGAGGATATCAGAGCTATATTGAGATATGGTTTCAGACAGTCACTAAGTTGTAGCTGTACTCTCTTCCTTAACTATGCTTGATCCCTTCAAAGTCAAGTCATTTGGTCTCTCAAATCCAGATAGCTGTGAAAGCATGCATTTCAAGCCTCTGCATCATTTTTTCTCTAATCTCGATGTGCACATGGCTCCATTGGAAGTATTATTATACTTGAAAATGATTTTGTTTTTCAAGTAGGGTAGGGTAGAGAAAACAAAAGAGAAAAAAGAAAAAAAAAAAAAGAAAAAATGAAAATAAGAGGAAAATAAAAATCTAAGGTGAAAACCTCCTCGGAGGCGCCTCATATTGGCTCATTTATTGAAAAGCTCCATGAGGCGGTTAATGGGTTGGAAAAAAGAGAAAAGATAAAAGAATAAGATCCTCGAGTGAAAATGCCCCTTGGAGGTGCCCAGGGCAGAAAATTAGGGTGAAAACCTCCATGAGGCGCCCTAGTTGTTTAAAAAAAAAAACAAAGAGAAAAAGAAAAAAGAAAAGAAAAAAAAAAGAAAAAAAAACCTAGTTTCCATTGAATAATTGCAGGTTGCAACAGGGAATACATTGCAGGTAAGAAGGGTCATGCAAAACGAGGATAGGGGTCCATACCAGGCTATAGGACATCTCTACAGACACTCCCTTCATGACCACTCACCTTTCCTAGGATTTGATCACATTCAGGTCGAGATTCCACCTTCTACAGGAAGTTCTAGGCTTTCTACAGGAAGTTTTGTATTTCTACAAGAAACATCCTACAGAACCTTCGAGCAAGCCAAATTTGATTTTGGAAGGGCATCTGAAGGTTGGAATCTATTTTTTAGGCTTGCACACATCCATGTTTCCATCCCTCACCCTTCTCCATTATTTTTTCTAGCTCATTGTGCTTCTTTCCTAAAAATTGTGTGTTCTACAAGAAGTTCCTGTAGAAATTAAAGGAAGCTAGAAATGGATTTCAAAAAGGTAGTTTGGTGAACATGATAGCTTCCTAAAGGGTTCATAAGTCCTCCTACAATCCTCAAACCTCTCTCCCATCAATTCCAAGTCCGCATTATAGCCCAAGCTCATTTTCCTTACCATGCAAAAAACTGCAAAATGCTTTGAAGCAAAAATACATGGTGCTGAAATTTGTTTTTTCCCTAACTTGAAAACCGTGCATCCATTTGCAAAATTGTTTTATGGGGAGTTGTATATGTAGGTTTTAACTATGTACAGAAATTACCTACATACGAATTCTAAATCACAGAAAAATAAACAATGCGAGAGCATAACACATAAAACACATATACCTAGAGATTTCCCACTAGATCCCAAAATCGGGACTACCAGCTTGATTTTTCATTATGTTCCTTTCAATGTTACAATAAATATTTATACATGCTGCAGTATCCAATACCATGGACCAAAAAACCATTGCATCCAAAACCATGGACTGAAAACCATAGGTAGGTTTGCCCAACCTAATGTAGGGTCCAATTTTTTTTTTTTCCCAGGGCGCTGCCTTGAACCCCGTAGAGGGGGGCTACCAGCCCCGCTCAAACCCCCCCAGATAAGGGAGATTGCCACCCCCACGCTTTGCAACGAAGGGGGGGATCTGCCCCCACTCTAACCCCCTGGTTCACTACGTAGGTTAGTTGTGGAAAGAATATAACACAACCCAACAATCTCCCACTTGTTGTTTTCTTTTCACAGGGGGCCACAGGAGAGCTTAGTCATTTTTCTAGCCCTAAAATGCCCATTGTTTCTCTACACCAAGAGAACTTCTTAGAGCTCACAGATTTTGTCAATGCATCTGCAATATTCTTCAAAGTGTCCACCTTTACCAGTTACACCTTTCTATCTTTTATCATATCCCTCACAAAGTGATACTGAACATCAATGTGCTTTGTCTTTGAATGATAAGCAGGGCTCTTTGCCAAGAAAAGTACACTTTAGCTGTCATAGTCTATCCTTATAGCTCCCTGTACTAACCCCATACTTGAACACAATCTCTGCAACCAAACTGCTTCCTTGCTTGCATGAGTGGCTACCATGTATTCTGCCCCTGTAGTTGATAGTGCCACTACATATTCTTTCTTACTCATCCAATTGAATGCACCTCCAAATAGGTTAAACACATACCCACTTGTAGATCTTCTCTGATCCAGATCTCCAGCCTAGTCTGCATCAACAAAGTCACGAATATCCAACACTCTGTCCAATCCTAGTCTTCCTTGGTAGCACAAACCATAATCACTAGTGCCACGCAAATACTTGAACACCTGCTTCATTGTTGTCCAGTGCTCCTTCCTTGGTTTTGACATAAACCTGCTCAATACCCCCACTACATGTGCAATGTCTAGTCTATTACAGACCGTTGCATACATCAAGCTACCGACTGCACTTGCATATGGAACATGGGACATGTCCTCTTCCTCTTCTTGTGTCATCGGACACTATTCAACAAATAACCTCACACCTACAGGAATAGGAACCTTCATTGGTTTACTATCCTGCATATTGAACCTCTGCAGTATTGTCTCGACATACTTCCTCTAGTTTAACTAGAGCTTCCTCTTTGTCCGATCTCTTTTAACTTCCATGCCCAAAATATAGTTTGCAACACCGAGATCTTTCATGTCGAATTTGGAGGACAATTGGGTCTTCAAATGCTGGATAATTTCTTTGTCATTTACAACCAACAACATATCATCCACATAAAAGACCAGATAAATAACACGATCACCAATTAATTTAAAATACACACAGTGATCTTCTTTGCTTCTGGCGAAGCCAAGTTCCCGTATAAATGTATCAAATTTATGATACCACATCCTCGGTGACTATTTTAACCGATATAAAGACTTCTTTAACTTGCATACCAGTTCTTTCTTACCCTTCACCGCAAAGCCTTCAGGTTGCTTCATGTAGATTTCATCTTCCAAATCCCCATGAAGAAATGTTGTCTTCACATCCATCTGTTCTACCTCAAAATCAAAAGCAGAAGCAATCTAATAGAAGTTACCTTGGCAACAGGAAAAAAAATATCACCAAAATCAATTCCTAGCACCTGGGAATAACGTTTTGCTACCAACCGAGATTTGTATTTCTCCACCTTCCCTTCTGCATTTGTCTTCTTCTTGAACACCCATTTGTTGCCAATGAGTTTTCTTCCAGCCAGCAACTCCACCAGATCCCAAGCCTTGTTTTTGTACAAAGATGCCATTTCATCAACCATGGCCGCTTTCCAGAGTTTTCCATCCTTTGAATCCACTGCTTCCTTCATAGTTCTGGGATCATCATCAGTAACAGACAAAGAAAAATTTGAATAGAAAACAGATGGACTATACCTTTCTAGCTACCTTCTTTCTCGAACTGATCTTCTCACAGCCGGAGTTTGTGGCTCTTCATCTTCTGATTCTTCCTCTGCTATAGAGTTTGATTCTTCCTCCTTTAGTTCAAACTCTATCTTCACAAGTTCCTTTGGTTGGACTTCATGTTTAATAAAATCTTTCACCTCTCTGAACACCACATCTCGACTGAACACAACCTTTCATGTGACTGGGTTCCAAAGCTTATAACCTTTCAAACCATCCTTATACCTAATAAAGATGCACTTTTCAGATTTACTATCCAACTTGGTTCATTTCTCCTTTGGAACTTGTACATATGCATCACATCCAAATACCCTCAGATCTGAAAGAGAGGGTTTCTTACCAGTCCATACTTCTTGTGGAGTCTTATCATCCAAAATTGATGAAGGTGACCTGTTGACCAGGTAACATGCAGTATCCACTGCCTCTGCCTAGAATTCCTATCCTAACCCGGCACCATTGAGCATGCTTCTTGCCCTTTCCATCAACGTCTTGTTCATTCTTTCTGTGACACCATTTTTCTGAGGTGTATATGGAGTATTCTTCTGCCGTGCTATACCACACTTCTTACATAATTCTTCAAATTCCTTGCTGCAGAATTCTCCACCATTATCTGTCCTTAGCACCTTTATCTTCTTCTCTGTCTGATTTTCCACCAGAGCCTTAAATTATTTAAACTTATCAAAGACTTTAGATTTCATCTTAAGGAAATATATCCATGTATTCCTTGAGAAGTCATCTATAAATGATACATAGTACATAGACTTACCCAGTGATGGAACCTTCATAGGTCCAAACACATCACTGTGCACAAGCTGTAATACTTGTTTCATCCACTTACCACCAGAGCGGAAACTCACCTGATTTTGCTTCCCATATACACAATTTTCACAGAAATCAAAATCTAGAGAGCTATTACTCATACCTTCTACCACACCTTTACCATGAAGTATTCGAAGGCCCTTCTCTCCAATATGTCCAAGCCTTTGATGCCACAGCATGGTCTTCTCTCCAGAGACCTCTAGATTTTCTACTCCATTTTCAGGAGCCATAGAACTATTTCACCTGTCAACAACAGTGATACCTTGCAGCTTGTACAAAGTTCCAATCCGAACTCCTCGCATCAATACCAATGCTCCTCGAACCATCTTGCAGGTATCCTTCTCGAAGGCTACCTTTACACCTGCATCATCCAACTTGCTTACAGAAATCATATTTTTGGCCAATGCAGGAATATGCAGAACAACCAGAAGGGTTCTAACCCTTCCACCTTGCTATTTCAACTTTACTTTTCCACGACCAATGATTCTAGCTTTCCTATCATCTCCTAAGAAGACATCACCACCATCGTATTTCTCATACTCGCAAAACCACTCTCTATGGGGAGTGAAGCGAAAGGATGCACCTGAGTCAATCAACCATACCTCATGATCTACATGTGTAGTTGAAGAAGCCAAGTACACATCCCCACCTTCATTTGAGGTGGTTTTCGTCTCTGCAGAAGGAGCATCATCAGATCTCTTTCCTTTATCAGAAGCTTTAGATTTACACTCCCTTCTGAAATTCCCTTCGTTTCCGCATTTCCAGCACACCACCTTTGTAGGTTTTCCTGGAGATTTAGATCTCCCTCTAGATTTAGATCTCCCACTCGATGACTTATTTTTGTTTCTATTCTGGGACCGTCCTCGTACAGACAAGGCATCACCATTC
>APFE030357039.1:133764-242995 GCA_000404065.3 Pinus taeda | reverse complement strand
AATTACAATTTGTCCCCTTGTGGAAGAAAAGAAAGAATCTCCTTCGGATTCAATAGGTGGTATGGGAGAGTCTACTACTGCCTCTTGGACTCCAGGAATCCTAGAGCTAGGAGTATTAGTTAGAGATGATGAAGGTGTCTCTTGCCTATTTCTTGAAGTGGATGGAGTTGTGAAAATCAAACTTCTAGCTCCAGCTAAAAACCTTCCCCTAGAATCTCTTGCTCTATGCATATCATTTTTATTTTTTTCTTCAAGTTAAGGTAATAATTCTTTTTCTAATCTTCCAGGTCACTCTAGGTGCAAGAAGAGAACATACTGAAGGAACTATTAAACCAATAACTTTCTCTTTTCTGATCCTCTAGATCACTCTAAGTTCAAGAGGAGAGCATACTTTGAGAGGTTATTAATTTCCTTTTCTTGAAGTTTTCTTGTTTTTATCTTTATTTTTTTTAGAATTGGCTGCCCAATTTTCACTTCCCCGGCAACGGCGCCAAAAATGTTTGGTCAATTTAGTGTTGTCTAAATTGCTATCATAAATTGTCAACCCGGGGCTCATAAGCTGATGAAGTGAAGTGTACAATATATACTTAAGTAGCCCTTCCTAGTTCTTTTTGTCGTTTTTAGTTGATGTCTAAATTATCTTCCTAATATGATGTGATGAAGTTATAAACAAGTGAGTGAATGTGTGTGTATGTGATGATTTCTAAATGCTTCTTGAATTTTAAAGAGAAAACTTGATCAATGACTTGAAATGGAATTAAAGCATCAAATGAAAGCAAAGCATTAAACAAAAGACTAATGGAACTAGTCCAATACCTTTACTGCTGATAGAAATGAAAATGATATTTACATTAACTCTACTGCAAGCAAAAACACTACTCTAGCAATCCAAAAATTAAGTGACAAATCACACTACTTAATTCTCCCTTAACATTCTGCCTTTAGCTGAATTGATCATATGAAAAAGAAGAGTTAGGAATGAATTAGCAATATGAGTCTAAAACTAAATAAATCAAGCTGCAGTTAGATAATATTTTGGTCCCATAAAAGTTAGTGAGTTATGATAAACAGAACCATTAAGAGATTAGCAACTTGACAAAACTTGATAAAGTAAACCAAATAAAGAAACTAACTAAGCAAGGAACTAAAGAAAATCAAAGCAAAAAGTCAACAGTTGAGATAAGACAACTTCAGATGCCACTAGTGTTACAAAGAAGTAAAAGCACACTGTCCCGGGCTCCTAATCAAAGCTGTAAAAACACACTGATCAGTCATGAAGAGTACAGAAATGTAAAGCAGCATAATTCAAAACTGTACATTAATATACATGATCAAATAAAGAAAAATAAATTCAGGAAAGTAAATTCAAAGGCTACTGTACAATGGTTGTAGCAGACAGGGGCCCTCCATCCACTTCAACCAAGTAAAAGATCAGCTACGCAGATAGAAATAGAACTGTCTTCTTTGAATTAAATCAACTCATAAAAAACACAGTGGGAAGCGTAAAACGCTTTATAAAAAGGTCTTCAAAGAAGAGTTTATAGCAGAAAAATATAAAATATCTCAGACTAACTATTCAGCGTGTGGAAACGCTTTATTTATAGCAAGAACATCAACTGTCCTGTGCATAAACTAAGCTAACTAACAGCTAGGAAAAAGACACGTTCAGCAGCACCGAGCACGGATCTAGGGAATGGTCATCATGGTTTAATAAATCTGGTGTTGGATTCTTGTCCCCTGCAATCTTCGTGGCTAAAGGAGAAGCCAGCTGTGAGTTACGTGCTCCAACCGAACACGCAGAGCCGTGCCACCGTTTGCAACCTTGTCGTTTGACCAGAGCTACCTTCGCGTTGACCAGGGGTGTAGACGGCCAGTTTGGCTATGCTGATAGCACACGTACCATGTGCATAGTCATACAAACTTGCCCATTTGGCTCTTTTCTCTGGAAGACACCTAGATCATATCAAACAAGAAAATGGTTGTGGAATCTGGGATCGGTTGCGGAATCAGAGATCGACTGCGAAAACCTGTAACAGCTGCGGAATTGTAGCACTTTGAACCAAAAATCTAAACCAACAGTCAACCATTAGCACAATTAGCAAATCATGTTAAAAAGTCCTATAATGTAATGAATTGAACAAGTTGATGAAGGAAATAATGGCAAAAGAAGGAAATAAGTAGGAAAAGGCTGTTGGGAGGATGGGTAAATGAGTGCAGGTTTGAGGCCCAACAATAGCCGCGGCCAGAGCTAGTACTTGTGCATACAGCACCATCACTTCCAAGTTTGTTACGAACTACCGGGTTGATAAAAGTAAAGAAGCGAGTCCCAGGAGTTGCAACATTATTGCTGTGATACTAGAGCCCACCAGATGTTCTACAAGAAAGAACATGACTCTATACATTTTAAATGGCCTTCGTATCACCAAGGACTCATACCTACGTCCATGTCCCAACCAAGTGGGGATATACCAATAATGACCCTTCCACCCAACCAAGTGGGGATACACCAAAAGTTTACACATGCTAAAACAAGAACATTACATCATCCATCCCAGGAATAATGGGGAAACCAAAATAGGCCCTTACATGACCTTTATAAGAAAACAAGTACAAGACATAGAGACGAAATATCTACAACAAGACTATGATAGCCATCAACGACTATCATCAGCAACAATTGTCAATCATCATGCAAACTAGCAATCATGTTCTCCCTCTGCACCTGTTCCACCTGAAACCAAAAACATCTGTGAACCTGAACCAAGATCTTCTAAGATAATTCCAACAATGCATTATTAGAAGTATATATGCTCCCCCTGAACTTGTGCCAGAAGGTCTCTGTCAGACCCATATCAGACTCTTTTCATCCTGTACCTGGCCCACTATTTGTCTTCAAACCAACACGTGACTGTATCCACAGAAATCAGTGTATGTATGCGGATTCTGCACATGATACTTGCGTACAACAACTTTTCTCTGAAACAGACAAGTTTCAACAACAAGATGATGTATCAAATACTCCCAGCTTTTGTCTGAGGTATTCAAATGTCTCCCTGGGTAGTGGTTTGGTGAGTATATCAGCAACTTGTTCCTTGAAGGGAACATACTCCAATTTGACCTTTTGTTCAAGCACTTGTTCTTGGAGAAAATGATATTTGATAGGTATGTGCTTGGCCTTTTAATGCATGACAGGATTCTTTGAAATATGGATTGCACTTGTATTATCACATAAAATGGAGATAGGGTGAGTACACGTGATTTGAAAATCTTGCAAAGTTTTCATCATCCAAAGGAGTTGTGTGCAGCAAGATGCATCAGCCACCTATTCTGCTTTAGTTGTAGATAAAGCAATTGAACTTTGTTTCTTGTTGAACCAAGATACTAATATGGAACCCATAAAGAATGCACCACCACTAATGCTTTTTCTGTCATCCATGCATCCTGCCCAATCTACATTTGTATATGCATGAAGTGTGAGATCTGTATCTCTAGGATACCATAAACCATAGTTTTGTGTTCCTTGAATATATTTGAAAATCCTTTTAATTGCCTGAAGGTGTGCTTCTTTTGGATTTACCTGGAATATTCCAACTATTCCCATGCATGATGTCTGGTCAGGTACCTGTCAGATAGAGCAGACAACCAATCATCGATCTATAGGTTGGTTGACGTAATGTTGCTAGATCATCATTTGCACTCAAGCTACATCCTGTTACCATAGGGGTACATACTAGTTTCGAATCTTCCATGCCATATTTCTCCAAGATCTACTTTAGGTACTTGGTTAGTGATAAAAATATATCGTCTTTATTTTTTTGGACTTGTAAACCAAGAAAATATGTCAGCTTACCAAGCAAGGACATTTCAAATTCTTTCGGCATCATCAAATCGAAGTTTTGACTCATGGCTTCTTCATTGCCACCAAAGATGATATCATCAACATACACAACAAGTATTAGTAGTTTATCATTATCAATTTTTATATATAGATTGAGATCTGCTGATCCTTTTGAAAAACGTTGTTGATGGAGGTATTTGTCCAAATGATAATGGCAAGCCCTTGGAGCCTGTTTAAGGCCATAGAGTGCCTTCTTAAGTCTTCATACAAGTTTTGGATCATTTCCAAGGATGAATCCATCTGGTTGCTCAATATACACTTCTTCTTCTAAGTCTCCATTTAAAAAGGTAGATTTCACATCCATTTGAAATACTTTGAACTTCTAAAAGCTAGAAAGAGCAAGGACCACTCTTATGGCTTCAAGTCTAGAAACCGGTGCAAAAGTTTCTTCAAAGTCTATACCTTCTTGTTGAGCATACCCTTTACAAACAAGTTTGGCCTTGCTTCTAATAACATCTCCATTTTCATTCAACTTATTTTTGAATATCCATTTTGTCCCTATGACATTCTTATCATTTGGTCTAGGAACCAACTCCCAAGTGTTATTCTTTTCAATCTGCTCAAGTTCTTCATTCATGGCCTTGACCGAGCATTCATCTTGACATGCTTCACGTACATTTCGTGGTTCAGTGGAGGATAGTAATGCGAGGTAGCTTGAAGCTTCTAAAATAGTTCTTCTTGTTTGTACACTTGCCTCTTTCTGCCCCAAAATTTGAGTCTCTGGATGATTCTTCTGGACATACCTAGATGGAGTCTTTTCTTCTACTGTTATCTATTCTTCTGGTGCCTCATAGGTTTCTTCTTCATCATAAGTCTGATTTGATGTTGAAGGATAGTCCTTATATCTTCGAAATCTTCAGATTTTACCTTTCTTGGATTGTTTCCTTCTTCATCAACCACTAAATCAATACTTTCAACAATTTTTCCAAATCTTTTATTGTAACACTTATATCCTTTTCTGTCGGGAGAGTAACGAAGGAGAATGCCTTGATCTGCTCTAGGTTCAAACTTGCTAAGGTTTTCATCAGTCCTTTTAATGTAACATCTCCTTCCAAAAATTTTCAAGTATTTTACCATAGGAGTCTTACCATACCAAAGTTCATGAGGAGTCTGAGTGCTTTTCACCCGGACGTTTGTCTTTTTGAGAATAGTAACGGAAGAAAATGTAGCTTCACCCCAAAAGGTTGTAGGAGTTCCAGACTCATCAAGCATAGCATAAGCCATTTGTTGAACTGTTCTATTCATCCTTTCTACTACTCCATTTTGCTGAGGAGTCCTTACAGTAGAGAATTCCCTTCTTATTCCATGTTCTTCACAAAAATTGAAAAATTCATCCGAAGTAAATTCCCCTCCTTGATCAAACCTGAGGCATTTGATTCTGCGATCTGATTAATTTTCAACCAAGGCTTTGAATGCTTTGAAATTTTCGAAAGCTTGGTTTTTATGCTTCAGAAGTCATATCTAACACATCCTGGAAAAGTTGTCAATGAACAATATGAAGTATTCTTCTCCTCGAGGTGACCTTTTCCTGGATGGACCACATACATTAGTATGGACATATTCAAGTGGCTTACTAGTTGATCCTTCCTTCTCAGGGAAATTAGTTCTGGTTTACTTGCCAAACTGACATGATTTTCATATTGTATTATCTGGAATTCTGATGTCAGGGAGATCATGAACTGCCTGATATTTGCATGCTTTCCTTATCTAAGAGAAGCTTAGATGCCCCAATCTTCAGTGCCATAGCTAGTGTTCATCATTCTTTCTTAGATAGAATTGTTGTTGTCCTCCCTTGAATATGTATAAATTATTTGGAGTACTTATGCCTTTGATCATTACTTCTCTTGTATGAAGCTCACAAACATTACATCCATTTGATCAAAATATTACCTCATTTCCTTGATCACACATTTGACTGACACTCAATAGTTTATGCTTTAAGCCATCAACATACACAACATTTCCATCTTTGACCTTGTCTTTCAAAAGAACAGAACCTTTACCTTTTATGAGTGCAGGGGTGTCATTTCCAAATGAGACTTTGCTTTCCTTTTCTAAGGCACTATGTGACTGATGTTTTTCTTTATCACCTGTCATATATTTTGAGCATCCATTGTTGATGTACCATTGATTTTCCTTTCCTTCTGCATATAAGGCTATACCACAGATTTCTAGTTGTAATTCTTTCTTTCTCCATGTTTTGGGACTCAATGAAGCTTGCTCCTTCTAAGTTGTTTGCTGAAACTTACTCCTGCATTCAGAATCTTCATGACCGAAGCTGTTACAAATAGAACATTCTATTTGATTTTCAAGGGTAGAAAAGTTATTGTAAGTCCTTTTCATGATCCCAGTCACACTCTTTTGATTTCATGCTTCTATAGTCATGATGGTCTTGTAGGAAACACATTGAGCAACTTTGTGTCCAAAATTATGACAAGAGAAACATTAGCCATTGAATAAATTCCTGCGATTATCAAATCTACCGTCCATGTGATTGTAGTTTCCATAGGAAAATTAAGAGTGATTTACCTGTGATTAGTTGTAATTTCTGTTCATCCTTGAAGTAGATTGCCCCCGATTTAATTGGTGATCTTTGTTCATCCTTGAAGTAGATTGACCCTGATTTACATGGTGATCTGCTTTATGCCTTTGCTGTTGATTGTCGACCTATTCACTTCTCCTTGCTGCATCTAGATAACTTTTGGAGGTGGATGGCGTCTGTACTTGAGAAGCTTCTTCAGAATATCCAAGACCTGTCTTGATTAGAGGAGAATGCTGCAGTTTGTTAATCTCATCTAAAGTTTGAGATCCTTTAGCAAATCTAAGATTAAGAGCTTTTGTTTTCTCAACATCTTTTCTAAGTCCAACAATTTCACATTCTAACTTTCCATTGTGTTTTTCCCTTTCAACAAGTTGGAATGTTAGAGTATCTATGATCATACTCTTTTAATCTAAATAGATTTTAAGTTTAGAAATTTCTTCATAGAGATAATCTTCATCTATAGCATCCAAGAAATCATCATCTTCAAAAGCCATCAAAAGTATATAATCATTACATTGTTCATCTTCATCACTAATTGAAAATCCATCACTGTCTTCATGTGTATAATAGCTCTTCTTAATTATATTCCATTTTCTATTCCATCTAACTAGTTCCTTACCTTTGTCAATCTTATCTTTGTGAGGACACTTGGTTGCATAGTGACCGACTCTTCCACAAGAAAAAAATTTGAAAGGTAGGTTACCTCTAAATCTTACAGAACCCTGTTGAAGGTTCTTGACAAAGTTTGATTCTTATTATCCTTCTGAGATATGTCTCGACTCATTGTAATCTCCTTTTCCTGAAGCTTTGAATTTGGCTTCTCTCCTATCTGATGGTTCCCCTTTTCTCATTTCGAAAGCAGATAGGATTCCATGCAGCTGTGACATGGTAATGCTTTGTAGTTTCTTATTTTCTTCTATGGTAGAAACTTTTGATTCAAACTTAGAAGACAAAGATCTTAGAACGTTTTCAACCAAAGTAACTTCTTTTATTTCTTACCCAAGTTTTTCATATGATTAACAATCTCATCTATACGCAAGAAATAATTAGCCACGCTTTCATCATTGTGCATTCTGAGATTTTCATATTGAATTCTCAGAGATTGTAGTTTTGCACGTTTACCTGATCGTCTCCTTCATAGCTTAGAACAATCTTGTCCCATATTTGTTTTGCAATTTTGAGCTACATAACCTTGACAAATTCTGATTGAGATAAAATCCCTAATAGAGTATTGACAACCTTTGCATTTGTTTCATAGTGCTTCTTACCAGCCATATCTGTAGGAGTTTCTAATGGAAATGTGTATCTTGCTTCCACGATATCCCAAACTTATGTAGCAAGAGATTTAAGATAGGCTGTGATTATTACCTTCCAATAGATGAAGTTGCTCCCATCAAAGATTGGTGGCTTGATAGATGCTTCTCTTTCATAGTTGCTCATGATGATAGATCTTCCTTCAAGTGATCAAGCTTCTTCTGAAGGACTTGCTCTGATACAAATTATTGGAAATAATACTGAGAGGGGGGCTGAATCAGTATTATCAAATCAATTATTGTTCATTTCACAATCAGATTTGTATATGCTACTTCAGTTATGGGAAACCCCGTATATACGCTACTGTGTCTAAGGCAACAGCATATATCAGTAAACTTATGATTCATTAAATGTTGATCTTTAATCAGTGCATCATAACTTCATTAACCATAAGAACTATAAACAGGTGCAGTAAAATAGAAAAGATCATCACACACATGGACACAAGATATAAGGTGGAAACCCAATGTAGGTGAAAACCACTTGCTGCAATTCGTCTCTATCTTCTTTTAATAAGAAACTTATTTTTACAATATTTTTGTATTGGTGCAGTCTTATACCAGTATGTAGGCTTCTACCTGCAGAAGGCTAAAACCTTCTCTCATTCTCCAGCTTCCCCTGGAAAGGAGCTACAACCCCCTTAGCTCTTGTACTAGCGGATATACTAGTATGTAGGTGCTGACCTATAGAAGGCTACAACCTTCTCTTTTCTTCCAGGGACCATGTTTCATAAATTTTCAGACTAGATCCATAAATAACAATAATCAAACTTCAAATACATATGCATCAACCAATCTCCTTTGCTGAATCAAACAATTACTTCTCTAAATGTTCTAACCAGAATACATTAACAGTAACCAGAAACTAATCCTGAACCCAAAACAGTACAACAATAAACAGAAGTAGCTAAAACATATTTCATGAGACGTACGCTACTTAAATATGTAGAACCTGTGTGCATACGCTTCTGTATTAAGGCCAACCAACGTATACACTGTTTTGACTTACTGAACCAACGTGTATACATGCCTCTGTTGTGCCAAACCTACATAGAGTTCTATAAAAGATAATTTATCATTTTCACTTATTCAGACATCAGTTATACCCAGATTATCAGATTTATAGATTAAATCATGCACCAAATGTAACATATCAAAATCACACAAAGATACTACTATTTAAGCCTTAAGATCTTCACCCAACAATAGAACTTATCCTTCTTCTAGCGCACAACTTCCTCCTTGGTTCAAATCTAGCTATGCACCATAACCCAATTCTAGATCTTGCTCTTCATAAGATATTCAATGCTTCAATGAATACCTTTGCCTAATGATCTCCTTCCCCTTTTATAGATTTAGGCCTTACTCAATACCATGGTCCAAAACCACTGAGAACCAATACTTGGGGTGCAATACCTGGGTTTAATACTTTGAACGAGATACCAAGGTCCAAAACCATAGGTTCAAATGCCAAGGACTAAATACCATGGACCAAAAATAAGTTTTCCCACATGTACGTGCTTTTCCTTGCATAAAAGTGCATGCATACGTATATGCACCTTTTGATCGGCAATCCTGTGTGTATATGCGACCTGGTTAAGAGGAAGCTGCGTATATATCTTTTTTCTTTCATTCTGAGAGCCTAAACTGTGATCTACTATACGAGTGAGTTGCCATCAAGGACAACACCTTTGTCATAGTGACAAACCTGTGTCATCATGCCAACAATATCCCCACTTGGTTGGGACGTGGATGTATGTATGAGTCATTGGTGATAGGAAGGTCACTGGTGATGTATGCATAGAGTCATGTTATTCTTTTAGAAAATATTTTTGCATAATTTGCTTTTGCTCAGGGGGAGAATGGACTCAATCATGGGAGCTCAATCAATACATTTCAGCATATCAGAGAATTCAACATGTACTCGGGGGATCATAACCAGCATAATGTATGTCAAAGGGGGATCATGACCCTTTCCCCTTGATGTCAAAGGGGGAGAGTGACTTGGTGTTGCTGTTGCTCTCAAGTCCAAAGGGGAAGATTATTGGCATTATGATACAAGTGTTGTCCTTGATCGAAACTCACTCAGATGAAAGATCATAGTACAATAGGCTAACAAAAAATAATTACAGATCAGACTACACAGAATGAAGAAAGAGAGGTATATGCACGTTCACGTTGACCAAGCCACGTATACACACAGGTTCACTAAACATAAGTAGCGTATAAGTACAAACACACTTTCACAGAAGGAAAAACATGTATACGTTGGAAAACTAAATTTTTGGTTTGAGGTATTTGGTCTATGGTATTTTGATCCATGGTATTGGTCCAAGGTATCTGGTCTGAGGTATTGACCCTAGGTATTTGGTCCAAGGTATTGGTCCTAAGTGGTTTTGGTCCATGGTATTGAGAAAGGCCTAAAATTATATAAGGAGGAGAAGATCATTAGGCCAAGGTGTGAAAGTATCGAATATTTGATGAAGTGTGAGATCTAATATGCAGGTTATTGGCTTATGGTGTTGTGGTTGAACTGAACCAAGGAAAACCCTTAACGGTTGATGAAGGATAAGATCAATGGTGGATTGAGATCTTAAGGCCTGAAATGGATTATCATTATGTGGTTTGATCATAGATCTAAATACTGAATCATGTGTTATTTTGTAAATATTATGATTCGGGTATAACTGAAGTCTGGAATAGCTACAGAATTATGAATTATTATTTGCATATGTATATGCTAGTTGGCTTTGAGAAAAACATGTATACACGCAAGTTTGACACATGGAAGTAACACAACTTATAAAGTATATTTTAGTTGTTTTTGTTTGCTGTTGCAGAATTCTGGGTTCTGGTTTGGGTTTTGGTTACTGTATTCTCGTGATAGTCTTCTGAATGATCAGATTGATTGTGATTTAATGATGGGTTGTCAAAGTGATTGATTGATTTGGTTGTGGTTGGTTCAGAAAGTGATGATTAAGTCTTAGTGATTGGTTGATGCAGATGTTTTTAATGATTGAAGTGCAGTTATGATGTCATTGATGGATCCAATCTAAAAATTTATGAAACATGATCCTTGGAGGAGGAAAGAAGGTCGTAGCCTTCTATAGATCGACGCCTATGTACTAGTAAACATATCTACTAGTACAAGAGTTATGGGGTTGTGGCTCCCTTCTAGTAGATGTCGGAGAATGACAGAAGGTTGTGACTTATGTAGGTAGAAGCCTGCGTACTGGTATAAGTCTGCACCAGTACAAGATTGTAAATAGATTTTCTTATTATTGAAAGAAGACAGAGACAACAACAATAGGTGGCTTTCACCCACATTGGGTTTCCACCTTATATCTTGGTGTTCATGTGTGCTGCTTATGTGTGATGCTTTATTCTGCTTTTACTGCACTGTCTAATAGATCTCTGATATACTGGTTAAAGTTCAATGCATGATAAATTGGGTAAATCAAAACTTCTCTGCATATATGCTAGTTTCTCTAAGTACAGTCACGTATAGACACTGGTTCACCTAGCTGAAGTAGCGTATACAAATCTATTTGGGAAATTAAATTATTGATCTAATAATACTGATTCACTCCCCCCTCTCAGTATTATTTCCAATAGTTTGATATTGTTTTGACTCATATTTGATAGCCAAAATGACATATGTTCATTTTCAAGGTCTATGAGTATGTTATAGTTGTTTTGGATAGAAGAAGTAAATAAGTTCTGAGGAAGGGTTTAAATGATCAAATTGAAGTTATGGTTGAAGAACAATATGGGAAATAGTATGACATTCAATAGAAGTGATTCATAAGACATTTTGGTACAGGTATTATGGTAATGTAGTGGTCTTGAGTTATGTGGCAAAGATAGTGATTTGCATAGTGGCAATATTTATGGAAATGACAATATTTGCAAGTTGTGTTTGCACATTGTGATATGTTCCTTATATGTAGATTCAATGATATATGATGCTAGTGAATATTGTTTGAAAATGTGATGAAATAGAGATATCCAAGGATGTTGAAGAATGAGGTTGGAGCCTAGAGTGGGTGGGAGCCAGTTCATTCTTGAAGTTGGCACCCACTCTCTATAGAGGTTGGTGCCTCAATCAAGATGTAGCATATAGTGAGAATCTTCTTCAGTCTTGGTTCGTTAATTAGTTTGTCGCCTACCACAAGTGATAACTTGTAGTTTTGGGGATACTTGCCTCCATTAGATTTAAGCCTGCAAATTGATGTAAATAATTGAAGAGTAAGTGAAGAAGAGTTGGTTGTTTTCTCCCATTTTCATTTCCACCTAAAACAAATTGTCTCCTTGTGATATTGAACTTTATTTTGTTGTTTCCAGTTATACTAATTATATGATGATGCATTGTGATAAATGATGATATAATACTCATCATCACTATTAAGTGAAATTATTATTAAATGAATTTTCTAGTTGGAATAAAATGAACGATTATCTATTTCTTCTTCGACATAGCCAAAATTGGGAAAACCACATATATTGGTGCCTCCTTTGTATTGTTTGACTTTATTTTTTATTTCCATGTTAATTTTGATTTTATTCCTAACAAATATAAGATGAGCTAACTAGAGCTTGAGGAATTAAAAATGCAATTGGAAGAACTTTTGAAGAACATGAACATATGCTCAAGTGTGTCACTTAGGGGGGCCCAATGTTATTTGTTAAAAATAAGGACGACACATTAGGATTATATATATATATATATATATATCATGTAGTTGAATAAGCTAACATTGAAGAACAACCATCCTTTAACAAGGATAAATGACTTATTTGATCAACTAAGGGGACCTAAAGTTTCCTCTAGACTAACATGACTTCAAGGTATCATCAAGTAATAATAATGAAGGGTAATTCTTGGGCTATATAATGAATGCAGTGTTTTTATGTGCCTTATGAATGGAATTTTCTAGAAGTATTTTGAGAAATTTGTTATTGTATTTGTATATGACATCCTAGTAGACTAAAATGTCGATAAGACATCAAAAACATATGAGGATGGTATTGTAGATACATGGAGAGAATCATATTTATGCAAATATGAGTAAATGCTCATTTAAAAAAAAAAAATATTTACTATTTGGGTCAGACCATCTCAGAGGAAGGGGCAGAAGTAGACCTAGAGAAAATCAAAGTAACCAGAGAATGGGAAAAACCAAAAAGTGTGATAGCGATAATATTATTGATAGCATTATAAGGTCACTACAAGATATTAATTAAGGGATTTTAAAACATAGCACATCCTATCACCTCTTTATAGTAGAAGAGTGTGAAATTTGAGTGGTATCATAAATGTGAAAAGGCATTTGAAATTTTGATAATTTTCTTAACAAGTGTATCAATATTAGGGATAGTTTATCTGGTTGAAGATTTTATTCTGTGTATTTATGCATGAAAGGAACAGCTAGGAGGAGTCCTTATGAAAAATGGGCATGTGATTACACTGTATAATCAAATTTGAACTCCATAGGTAGTAGTTACAAGTGTATGTGATTCCTAGAAGATATGCAAAATATTTTCATCGAGTGTTGGAAATTGGAATATCCACCAACCACTACAACCTCCACTTTTCATGAAATTTTCCTCTAGAATTCTATCAAATAATTCCTATGTAACATTTAAATTACATATTCGAGCATATCCAATTCCCATTGAATTATGATCGAAGACAACTTGTTTAGGTATTTCTTCAAATAATTCGTATGCATCCTATACTCTTTCACACTTTTTCATTTTGTATCTATCCTATCACCATAGTATTCCACAACGCTACATCTCACTTACTCATATTTTCAAACAATGAATGTATATCATAAATCCTTCCTTTTGTTGTCTAACTTCTAATGGTAGTATTCAATGAAAATATAGAGACCCACTTCAATTCATTGATAATTCCAAGCTACTAAGAGAGACTCTAGTTATGTAGTTGAAAATATAGAATAAAGGCCTAGTTTCCATTCAATATGTGAGTTAAATGATAGAGACCCAATTCATTCCATAAAAAATGCAAGGAAGAAAATGAATACCTAATAGAGTTCCATTTTCCATTAGATTAGAAAGCGTATTGACTTTAGGGACTCCAAAAGTTACCTTTCGAATTTTTTTGGGATACCATGGGATTTTTATACAAAATTGGAATCCTACAATGAATCTCTATGACAATAATATTCATAAATTGCTTCATATTATAGAGAATATTATTGCAATACTACAGTATATTTAGATATACAAGATTTACCTTTCATGGAAAATATTCCTTTCCCTATTGCAAAGCTACCATGCCTACACACATTCAAAACATGAGGGAAGAAAAATTTAGCATACAGCATGCAAGCTTTGTGCATTCAATAATAGAATTTTATGGATTCCCCAAAAAAAACCACATCATAGTTATTGTGTAATCATAGTATCTAGAAGACAGTATTTCATTAAGAACTTTTTTTCAAATTTTTTTCTTGCATTTAAAATTTTACTTATGCACTCTATCTTTTCCCTGTAGCTTAAAAAAAAATAAATCCCATAGTCCAATCTAAATAGCTCCCTCCATTATAACTTTTTGGATATGAACATAAGACTTAAATAAGGGCTTAACTAATGAAAAATGAACTAACTGGGCTCTATCATTTCTACTTTATTCATGATCCATCTATGAGGTATGGAATAAAACTTTGTTGGTCTATGAAAAATTGAAGTATCTCAACTGGCATAATATTCTCATGGGAGATTAACCTAATTTAGAGGAAATATTTAATTATTAGTGAAATGGTACTAATAATTAAAAACATTAATTGCGTCTAATAGACTAAACCATACAATATGTTCAACATAGGTATATTGTGCACCGTATCTATCACTTGTTTAAAAATAAATTGGATGGAATAATACCATTTCTCACAACGACTGCTTAGTTAGGCATTTCAACAAATAATAATCATGTGTATCTTGAAATCAATTGAAATATTATGAGGTATCATTTAATAAATAAATTACATCCATTTCTTGTTTCAAAATAAGAGCACTGGAATAAAAATATCGAAGCTTTATCCTTGCAATATATTTAATAAAATGATAATTTATCCCAACTTGATGATTAGTTACTTTGCCTTGGAGGTAATTATATGTTAGTATCCACTCTAATCTATCTCCACTACCAATCTATGTTAGAAATTGTCTACGAAACTACATCTGATTCATGTATTCTTTTCAATAGCTTGTAGGAATGTTATATGGAATTTTTTTTTTATTCTTTGTTGCTAACCCATGTAGGCTCAATGTTTAATCCTTCGCCATGATACCACTTGTAACACCATTGGATATCGAGTTGGGTGATCTCACTCACAACCCACAATATATATATATATATATATATATATATATATATATATATATAATATATATATACCATGAATATAAATAACAGGTACATATGAAATAATTGATAAATGAAGATATGCGGTGGGGAAGACGAAACATCAATCTAATACTAACTCAAGGATCATTCGGGATATTGAAGATGATACAGAGTGAAAACAATACATCATTTCCTTGGCCAAATCTCTTGACACACTATGAAAATATTGGGCTCATAAGCCACTTGTGCAACTCATACATGATTGTATAATTCTTGGGGGAGATGCATGGGCACTTGTAATTTTTATTTTTGACTAGTTTGTTTCATGATCGATAGCATAAATGGTTACCCCGGTCAACATCCTCATGTCTATGATATTTCTTTGCATCTTTTAGAGGATTTTTACCTATGTGGATGCATTTCAAGCATTAACTATCAACACATAAGTCGTGAAGTTTGATTTTTTCTTCAAGAAGCACTCACAAGTTGAGGGTACCATCAATATCTTATAGGAAAGCATTGATCTACTTGAAAAAACCTAAGCTCCATGCTTAAAAACTCTCATCATCTCACAAAATGTTGTTGATCAACGATAAAAAACCCTATATTTGTATCGATCTAGTATAGATGGAGGGTCAGAAGAGCTATAACAAGGGGAGGATATTCAAATATTCATCAAGCCCCTTAACGGGAAGTCCTTCCTTTTCTAGGTCTCGGGTATTGATCAAGTGGTAAAACTCAGGTAGAAAATAGAGAATTGGTCTGGCTTTCCTACATTTATACGTAATCTTATTCATGAAGGGAAATAGCTACAAGATTTATTTCATTAATAGGACTACAAAATCTCAAGAAACTCCATCATTGTCTTGAATTTAAGCTTGTTAGTGGGTGCTTTGAGATCCGAGAATCTAGGTTGTTCAACCTCCTAAAGGGATGCAGTGTGGGATACAGGCTCTAATCAATTACATCTTCCACAATACAATATGAGACCTTACATTTTCGAACAAAAACAATAAGCACCCACCATGGAGTTAAACCTAAAAGTGGTAAATGAATTTTCTATGTTCTTAAATCTTGAGTAGTGATTTGAAGATTCAATGGGTTTTAATCAATATCCGATGCTTTGCATCATTGGGATTTTACAACCTGTACCAAATAACGTATACTTACACTCAAAATGTTTTTTCATCATCTAGTTTAATACCTAGGAAGATCTCAGGAGAGTTATTGATGAGCCTCAAATTCAACCCATCCAGAGTGCCTCACAAACAACTTTTGTGATCCATTTACCTTCATTATGTATTTCATTTCCCTATGCATTTGTTTCCTACAAATATCATGCTTTTAACAAATATCAAAGTACTATTGTGATTATACATCATTAATACACATTTATTCATTAATTTGGTTTGTTTTCTCATTATATTCATCTGCCTAATTACTCTAGGACATTACAACTTCTTTGCCCAAGTTATAGGTAGGATGACCATTGGTTACCAGAATGTGATGGCCTTGTGCATCTAGCTCAAGTTACTAGAAGTGGCCACCAACAAAGTTACCAGAAACAAGAATGATTAGTTGATTAGAGTCCAGCCTATATATTTATGCATGTGATCGATCTGACAAAAGTAACCTTAATTTTCGTTTTTTGAGATATATTTTGAATACCAAATGATCATCTTATTCAAGAAGATAATTTTTATATATATACTATTGCTTGGATAGTTGTGTCCCTTTGTTATGTTTTTGTGATATTTGGTTGTATAGTTATAAATTTTCATATTTTTTTAGCTTTAACCTATACTCTTTCAAACTATAAATATCTAAGTAATTGGTTGAACAATGTTAGTCATGATATTAGTGTTGGATTATTATTATGGCCATTTTTCCATTATAGAACTTTGTAATTCTCTTCCATATGGTTTAATATACATATAGATGTTGTTGCTAGTTTTATTGCTATGTAAAGGTTATTTCCTCCTATAGTGCTCCTATTTATGAAGGCCCCCCTGGGGTAAGATGCACTTGCAGTTTCGTAGTTGTGTTAATGTGTGAATAACATAAGTTTGTTGTTAGTTCTATATGCTTTAGTTTTGAATTAAATATCTTTCTATATGGATTAAATGACTTGTATTATTGACTCTTTTATTTTTTTTATTGTGAATTGAATTTTTTTACTAAGTGGAGTGAGGGTGTTGGGAAATTGGTGGTGTTTGGATGGCTAGTCATTGTGTTAGTGTTGGAATTGATGTCAACCAGGGTCTGCATGATGTTTGATGTTAACTAGGATTACCATGATGATTGGGAGTCCATAAATAATCTCATGGTATCTACAGGCATCATGTAGAGAATCATCATAATAGTAGGCTTAATGGAGAAGCCATCAAATGATGAATATGATGGTTAGGAGTTCAACATTTAAGACACAAGAAGAAGAGTCAAGGAGAAAGGAGTGGCAGACATATTGGGCTCAAAGTTTAAATCATACTCTCTTTATTGGAATGTTCTTTGAAAGAAATTTCCAATGATGTGTGGAAGTCTAAAAATGGAATCTTGTATCAAAAGTTATATTCTGCAGAAGTTCAGGGACTTGAAGTCCTAAGAAGATTGAAATATGGAAGGTCAACGTATTGCAAAATAAAATATCAGAGCATTAGAGAAGGCTAGATCGGAGCATCATAGTAGATGATATTGGAGACTAAGATGTCAAAATATCAAAGGTCATCAAAATATCGAAGGTCTGGGATATCAGAATATCAAAACTCCTTAGAAACAGTATTTCAAGAAATTGCAATATCCAATGGGGTCAATATTTCTAAAGCACTGAGCCAAGTTAACAAAGGATCTTGTTGCAAAACCAAGGCTAATCGGGACTACTTTTCTCTCCTCCTGTAGGACACATAGTGGCATGTCAGTGGGCCCGAGAAAGTGAAGTGGCTAGTGACATCTGCATGATGATACAATACGGTGGAAATGTGGCATCCTGTTTTAACATTTTTAGTAGGCTAATGGGACAAAAGAAAGGGACACATGTCACCTCCGAGGAGTCATCAAGTGTTCTAGTGATGTTATCATATCAAAGGTTGAAATATCAGAGGATGAAGACATCATAATTCCGGTGCAAATAATGGTTAAGAGGTTATGATAAATAGGGCTTCAATATTTCCTTACACATGGTCGTAAGAGGATTAAAGTGGTTAAGGGATATACAAAGGGATCTAAGGATATTCGGACTGATTAATATCATTATATCTTGTCTATTGAATTTATGATAGAGAAGGGCTCTACTATAGCGCTAAACCAATGGTGATAGGTCTCAATCCTATGAGAAAGGAAATACCAAAGGAAATAAAGGGAAAGGGGGTCGAGGATATCAGAGCAGTGTAATATTGTAGCATTCTACCTATGTAAGTTACCATATATTAGGTTCAGATGAAGTAGTATACTGAGCCTAATATATGGTTGATTTGGGATCTAAAAAATTAAATTCCGATCGACAGAATTGGTTGTCTAAGTTAGTTGAATCTGTAGAAGGCTCTGAGACAAGGAAATGAGGATGATAATTCATAGATAAGAACTGAAGAAGAGGAGAAAGAAATCAGATGTTTTGTGTACACATTTGGTAGAGTTAAATAAGGAAAATTTGGCCATTTATGAGTGTTATCAAACCTTTTGGAGCAATAAATAAGGATGAAAGTCACATTAGAGTGTGGAAGTTGCCTAGGATTTAATTCTCAGTATGGAAATCCACATAGGAATTCAATGGAGAACTCAAAATCCCATATTTATTTTTAATATTGTGACAACGTTCAATGAATATATGAAATAGTAGCAGAAGGAGCCATGCTGAAATGAACTTAGATAGTAAGGACACAAGCAATAGAGATAGCTTGGTGTAGTGTGCGTCAATGGATAGAAACCATTGATTTCCATTGAGCAAGGTGGGGGGAGTAGAGCATACTGTTTAAGTGCTAAGGAGTGAGATATGTATGAGTAGACAGAGATGCCTAAGTATCAAGATTAGAGAGAGCGTTGGTTTAACATGAGCAGTGTTGATGCTGAGAGAAGAACAACAATGGCAGAGATGAAGAGTGGGAAAAAGAGAGCTTGTGCGAGAGAAGGTAGGGCGTTGAGGATAGGTTGATGTGAGTGGTGAGAAAAGAGAAGCTACATGAAACCAAAGGGACTCTATGGGAAAATAGTGGATGAAGAGCAGAAGTTGAGTCTACAACCAACCATATTGGTATTTCACTTGTAATGGATATGCCTCTATTTTGAGTTTGAAAATTGCATGAAATAGTATAACAATGGAAATAGAAGGTTGGTACCTGCATTTAGAAGAGGTTGGTGCGTCTTGGCAAGTAGGTTCTTACTAACCTAAGGGGTTCAGTGCCTCCTGTGAGTGGGTGCTCACAAACAAACATATGTCATTAAGTAGGTGCTTAATCTACATCATCAACAAACAACAATTTGGTGGTTTTTTTCCTTTAGGTTTCCAAATGGAAACACTGTGTCAAATGTGTGTGCTTATCATGTGATTGGTTATATGAACATGATTTTTTAAGCCTGTTTCTCACTTCCTTTATGAATGAATGTTCTCACAAGTAACAAAATATAAAAACAGATTGTAAGAATATTTTAAAAGGAAAAACTCTCACTATTATTGATTCACCTCCCTTTCAGTAATTCCTTATGCCAACATAGGGCCCTTATGTGCAATACTAACGAACCAAGGATCCAATGAAGGTTGTGTGCACAACTCTAAGACTCAGACTAGTATTCTTCGATTGATTAGAAATTTTTAAAACCAACATGGTGTATTTTTCTTCATTTATTAGTTAGCTATTTTAGTAACGAGATTGATTGGATGTCCCTTTGATGCTCAGGAATAGAATAATATTTTAACTTAGGTCCTTAATTTTTTCATGGAGTATGTGAGGAGCTTTTTTTTTTTAAAGATGCATCAATGGTAGAATTTTGCTACCTTTGATTGAATCTCAACCAATTAAATCTATTTATGCATATATTTTTTTAGCTACCTCATAATTTTCCGATCTTATGGTCAATATAATGTACACCAATTTAATAATTTAAATTTCCTATTTTGGCATCATTTCTAGGGATTTTCCAAGGAATTAGAATTTGATTTATTTTATGTGTGATTATATGTCTTTTCATACAATACTTAAGCATCCTAGAACACAGAGTGGAAGGAATTGTAGGACGAGATGTAAGAACTTATGCATCCACTTTTTTCGGTTAGGTTGGCTCACTTGATTTAGATGATGTTGGTACATTATGAGCCAAGGGAATGGTAAAATGGGTAGGGGTAAGGTAAATTTCAGCACTCCAACTAGTGAATTTAAAACAAGATACACCCCAGTACTAGTTTAGAAGGTAATGACATGGTTAGGAGGGGACAAGGTGGGGCATTGGAGAATTTAGAAGGAACATCAGTAGCCATGAGGTTGATTCGTGCTACTACTTATTCCATCATTCCTAATATTGGAACATTATTGGGAGGAAAGGTAGCCTCACTACTTCACAAAAACTCAACTACTCGACTCCCACCCCTAGAATCTAAGCCTAGCTCTTTCAAAGGAGATTGAATGGTTGGAGGTGAAGGTGGAAAAAATAAACCAAAGGATGATGATGAAACAAATTTTTATCTTCTAATTATTTTTTCCAACTCCCAGCGTGCATATGAAGAACATTTATCTGGAAGTACCCCTACAGTTTCAAGGGTTGGTAAGTGAGGATCTTGACACTTTCTTATTTAATTTGATGTCTTATTTCATATGATGGATTAATCAACTTACTCTTAGAAGTTCAAGTTTTTTATGGATGCCCTTAAATAATTTTCTTGTGATGGTTTATGGGACTACCAAAAAATAACATCACAACATGGGAAGGGATGAGAAAATTAGAAACTAGGAAAACACTAATGGGGGGGGGGCGCGGTTAATCAATATTGTGATGATTTTGAAAATTTTATTTCACAATTAAAGAATACTTGGACATTAATAAACACTTTAGCATTCATTCAAATAAGCATTACAAGCATCAACACAGCAAGAATATATTTGAAAAATAGTTTTTCATTCCTTTCTTCAATTACTTTCACAAAGGAGAGCTTCAACTTTCTTTTTCAAAATTCTCTAGCTGCAACTAGAAGGAAGTTACTACTTCCTAATGTATCAAATAGTACTGAAAGGAACTACACCCTCTAATTTCTCAACTGCTACTAGAAGGAGATCCAACCCTTAATATGCAAGTTTCCACTTACTTCACCTCCTTGATTCATCTTTCATTCCATTTTCAAATTCAAATCATGAAGGTCACTTCCTTTCATTGGGGAAAAAAAAAATCCTCAGTCACATACTCCAATCACCACAAAATTAACTTTAGCATCCTTTGACATCTCATCAACACATGCAACACCAACATCAATAGAAATATCATCAACCAACTTCTTGCAAATTCAATTTTAATTATAAAAATAAGGACTTATATTTTTAGTTATCTTAAGCTCTTTAACATGCATAAATCCTCTTGTCTCTTATGTAACACTTTTTTCAAGTCTTCTAAGTGTGTTCTTGAAGTATTCAAACTCCAATCTCCTATCTCTATCAGATAAACTAAGTTAATCTTTACAAATTCACAGTTCTAGAAAATATCAGGGTTTAACTATGTGTTTGGCTACAATTCTAAATCTAGTTGTCTGTGAAATTTGGCCATACTACCAAAAAATCTACCGATGTTTCCGATGTCGCTAACCAAGCAACCAACTTTTTCATGTGCTCTACTATTTTTAGTTGAGTCACCAAATATAGCTCAAATTTCTAACTACTAACTGGTTATAACTAATAAGCCTTTGTCATAAGCCTTGAAGTACTTAGCCCTTAATATTAAATCAATATTGTAGATATGAGAGATGACTTATGCGCAAAACCTTATACATACTTGGTCACATGGACCATGCATGAGATCAAGTGATAGGTCACCTTCTGTCATCTGCTAGAACCATGGATTTTCATCAATTTCTCCATCTCTTAGGCCTGTCTACCTAGCATTTAAAACTTGTACGCCCTCAAATACAGTCAGGGTCATTCCATTGGGATGATGTGCCCCTATAAGATCACCTTATAACCAATTACCATTGATGTCAGGATAACGTGTCTTGCAAACTTTCATGTCATCATGTCCAAGTACCTTGTCATCCCGAAGAAAAAAATTGCAACTCACTTATAAACTGCCAAGCTATTACGCTACATGCACACTAGCTCACTCGCTCACCGCCAATGGTTTTGGAAGACCCCTTTGTGTGGTTTCCTTGTAAAGGGGGGATTGGGTCTACATTTAACAATGAGCATCAATCACATGATCAATGATTTGGGAAATCCATCCCATCGTAGACCTCCCATATTATTTAACCCTTGGGTGAGCATGGACCCTCACTAAGAAGATCTAGTGGAGGGAGGTAAGAGGAACTACTCCAAACCTTTTCCTTAAGTACTAAAATTTTTCTCTTGGGAGAGGTTTCATGAATATATCAACTACTGCTCTTTTGGAGGTACATACTCCATCTTGACAATCTAATTTACAACTTGGTCTGTGATGAAGTGATATTTAATTGGAATATGCTTTGTCGCTTTGTCTTTGAGTGGAAAATAGGGTTCATGGACATGTTTATTGCACTTTTATTATCATAGATGATTGGCATATGTTGATCATATAACACTTTCACATCTTGTAAAGTCTGATGCACCCATAATAATTGAGTGCAACAAGCAGTTGTCGCTATATATTATGCTTCAGTAGTAGAGAGAGAAATTGAAACTTGCTTCTTCCTCAACCATGAAATAAGACATTCACCAAGAAATAAAGCATTGTCACTAGTGCTTTTTTGGTCATATACATCAAATATACCCAACCAACTTTAGTAAAATTAATTAGTGAAAACTATTTACCTTTAGGGTATGAAAGTCAATAGGATGACTATGTCCGGGGGATGCTTGAAACCTTCCAACAATACCAACTATTTGCATAATTTCTGGTCTATTTTTTTACAAATATAAGATGCTACCAATAATAGATCTACATAAATTCTGATCCACTTTTGGTGATTCATCATTCTTATTGAGTTTGCATCAAGTGACCATTGGAATTCTTACCAAATAATGTTCCTCCATGCCAAATTTAATCAAAACATGCTTGAAATACTTGCCTTATGAGATAAATATTCCTTCGGAAGATTGATTACTATATCAACCAAACAAATACGAAATTTCTCCAAGCATAGACATCTAAAATTCAACCTTCATATTAGATAAGAATTAGCATGTTATTATATTTGAATCACTCAAAAAAAATAATATCATCAAAATAAACAACAACCAATAACAATTTACCATCATTATTTTTCAAATACAAATTACTAGTTACACCTCTTTTGAAACCACAATTGAGAAAATAACAGTCCAACTTGGAATACCAAGCCCTCGGGGCATGACTACGACCATACAATGCCTTGTTTAGCTTTCAAACATAATCAGGTCGATCTAATAATTGATAACAATTAGGCTTATTAATGTATACTTCTTCTTGCAATTCTCCATTTAAAAGGAATATTTGGCATCCAACTAATATATCTTAAATTTATTGAAACAAGCAAAAGCAAAGAAAATCCAAGCCTTCAATTTGTGCATAACCCTTACAAACTAACCTTGATTTACTTCATACCACATCATCATGTTCATTCAAACTATTCCTAAAGAACCACTTGATGCTAATAAGATTCTTAAATGTTGGTATTGCAACAAGCTCCCAAGTCTGGTTTTTCTAGATTTGATCAAACTCTTCATTCATGGCCTTCAATCAATTGACATATTGGTTGGATTGAGAAAAAATCTTTGGTTCCATCATGGATAACAAAGCTACATGCACTTGTGTAGGGGGATTTAATATTATTTTTCTTGTCTAGGAACCTGAATTCAAATCACCAACAATTTCATTGGTTGGGTGGTGTTTTTTCACATACCTTGTAGGTCTTTGGATTGTAGACTAAGGGGTTCTTGAATATCTTCATCTAAAAATGGCTCATTATCCTCTCTTTATTATGTAATGGTCAACTGGAGATAATACTTACTAGTTGATTGTCTTAACATTCAATGTGCTTATCAAATTTAACAAAAATACAATCAACTATTCTCTTTGTTTTCTTATTTTGGCATCTATAGCATCTGTTATTATGAGATTTTCCAAGAAAAATACCTTCATTGGCCCTTGCATAAAAATTACGAAGTTTTTATCATTATTCTTGATATAAAACTTTCTTCAAATATAATGAAATGCTTGGCTATAACGAGTATTCCATACAAGAGCTCATATGGGGTTTTGTCATTTTTTGGTATGAATTGTGCATTGTTTAAAATCACCATTGATGTATCACTGGATTCAGCCTAAAATCTCTGTAGAATATTTCTTTCTCCCATCATGACTCTAGCCAACAGTTCAACAAATCTATTGGCTCTCTCTACTACATTATTTTTTTGTGGAGTCTCTACTATTGTAAACTACATTTTAATTCCATGTTGCTTACAAAAATCATCAAAATATTTTGAATTCAAATCACCTCATCATCATACCCTATCCACTTTATTTTACAATCAAACTCATTCTTTACCATGGCCTCAAGGGTTTTAAACTTACTAAAGGCCTCTGATTTTTCTCTTAGAAATGTTACCAACATCATTCTAGTTAAATCATGAATGATAAGCATGAAATATAGTTTACCTAAAAGTGTTTGAGTTCTTGAAGGACCACATATGTCCATATGTATCAATTGCAAGGACCCAGTTGATGAATTCTCCTTGTTCTTGAATGATACCCGAACTTGTTTTCCATCCTCATAGGCTTGAAAATCATGCTTTCTATCATTGAAAGATGTGAAATATCTATGATACCATTCTTCTTGCCTAGTGTGATCATCTGTTCAAAATTCAAATGTTTTATCCCTCGATTCCACAACCATCTCTCATCAATATTTTACAAATATCACTTCCTTATCTTCTCTTTTAGAACGTAAACATTTATTTCTATTCAAATTGCTTCAATTACTATCTCTAATATGCCTATAGACTCATTTTGACAATTTTTAGCTTTGAAAAACATGTCGTAGCCTTATTAACACCTCTGGGACACACTGAGTAAGTTATGCTTCATCCCATCAGAAAACAACACATCCTTGGCATTACCTATACCATTAGCCAGGCTAACAACTCCTCTACCAACAATCTTACCAAATGCATTAGTCCCAAAGTTTATATTACATTTGTTGATAGGTTTCCATGAAAATAACTTACTTTTATCAACTCAATGTTCTTGGAACAACCAATGTCCACAAACCAATGGCTTCCTTCATTTTGAGCATATAAAACCACATTATAGTTCTTTGTGTTTTCTTTTTTCTTCCATACTTTTGCTTGCTAGTCTACTTGCTTAATTTTTAGATTGGGCATTTTATTTCTAAGTCTGAAATTAGATGTTTTATGGATAAAATTATAATAGACATAACATTGAATCAAATAGTTGAAATGAGAGACTGAATTTCTGAGTCTAATTATGCTCCTCCCCTATCTAGAAATTTGTTTAGCAGGTTGATAAATTCTTCCTTGTGACCTAAACTATCTAAAGGATAGATTCACCCTAGAATTTGCTTCCTTGTGCCCATAAATTGTACAAGTAAAAAAGTAACCTGGAAATATCCCTTCATACCTAGGAGAAAATTTATTTCTAAAGATCAATGGTGTTGTTCCCTAAGAAATTCAAGCTTATTAGAAATTCATATCTCTTTGTTGGGGAATTTTATTTTCCTCTCCTGCATTATTAACTTTTGTTGAGTCAAATTGCACATTTTGTTTTGCAATATTTTATTTGTCTTTAGCTACTAATTCGACTATGTGCTCCTTTTATGTATTTTTTGTTGCATTGGAACATCTTTGGATACTACATTTTTTGTTTTTTTAAATGATTGCACAAAAGTGATGGCTTTCTTCCCTTCACAATAGATGCTAAGCTTGACTCGACCTCAAATCCAACATGATTTCTGTCATTGGAGACTCTTCGAGCTCCAAGAAGCTCATTTAATATTTTAATCCCTTTTCCAAATTTCTCATTAAAGCTGATTTGGTTCTTTCTTCTTCAAGTTCTTTCCTTAGAAAAACATTTTCTCCTTTACGCCTTTCACATTCTTGATATTTCTAAATGAGCTTCTCATTTAGATATTCTTGGATTTTTTTTCCTTTTTAAACTTGTAGGAGGAAATTTGTTATTGCTTCAACTTTTTATTTGATCAACATATCCTCCCGTGTCTTCTTTTTTTTCCTTAGCCTCTAGATCTCTTCAAGAGCACTGACCAACTCTCCTCCTAAGTCAACTTCAACCTCTTCTCCATTAGAGTCAACAAATTCTAATTCCAAATTAACTATGATCATGATCATAAATTATTTTGAGCTTTAATGAGCTCTATACTCATATAAGGATTGGTTGCATTCATTCTCAGAGGAGCTAAAGTCTTGGATGTGGATTTTTTTTTTTTTTTGCCTTTTTTTTGTCCTTTTGTATTTTTCTAAAATTCTCTCTAGGGTCATATTCATTATCATCTCATAGGCATCAAAAGTGACAAGTGGTTGATCCACAGTGATAGTCTTCAAATATGTCATTTCCTCAATGGATGAAACCTTGAGGTTAAATCTGTCAGGGAGATATCTCAACACCTTTTTTACTACCACTGATTCTTTTAACTCCTCATCAAGATATATTATAGTTCTAAGAACAACATCAACTCTAAGAAAGTATTTATCAATATATTCATCATCATGCATCTTTAAAGACTCAAATTTCATTATAAAACCTTGAAGTTTGCCATGCTTTACCTTAAATATTTGAAACACTTTTGGTAGAAATCACATTAGAAATGTTTGGTCTACACGTTTCGAGCCAACCAGTGTGGTTCATCATCAGGTCTAGATGAAAAATTATATTATGGTTGCAGGTTAAATAGATTGATAGATCATTCGAACGGCTATAAAGAAATGGCTACTTTTGACTATGTGAACAAATAGGTGAGAATTGATTTAAGCATAATTTACATAACTAAGTCAAATGTGTATAAATAAATATTAATATTATTTTATTTATTTTCCCTACATAAATTTGAAAATATTTTTGACTAAACTAGGAAAATTAATCTTTTAATTACAATTTAAATAATTAAATATATATAAAGAGATTAATTAATTAAAATCCTAGATTCCAAGAAAAACTTTTAATTTGATTAAGAGTTAGAAAAAAATTAATTTTCTTAGGTATATATATATGTGTGTGTGTGTGTGTGTGTGTGTGGATGAAATATGATATAACATACTCCATATAATTTGAGGCTAGAGATTATTATTAAAATAATGGAAAACATTATTCTTCTTACAAAGCTTAATAATAAGAAAATAACTCTTAAGTCAAAGGTAGAATATAAAATAAAATTTAATATAAAAAAATATTAATATATAAAAAAATAAAATATAAAAAAGGGAAAGGGAAACAAAGAGGAATCAATAAACCCAAGGGGGAGAAATTAGAAGAAACCAAAATCAAGGAGATAAAAAGGGAAAATCAAGGAAATTGGAAAAACCACTGGAAAATTAAGGAGAAAAAGCTAAGAGCAAAGGGTAGGAATCTAAGAGCTACTAATTTTCCATCCATCATCCCTATTTAGATTACTCGATCTCCTCTCAATTTCAATGGCTTCCCTAAACTTATGGTGATGAAAATGAGAAATATTCACAATAACATTAGCCTCCTCAAGCCATATATGATGCTTTGTATTCTTACCATGTTTGTCCAAAGCTGAAGAGCAGGTCCTCCCATGCTTGATGTCAATTGTGTGCTCTTCAATCCTCTAATTTATAAACTGGTTAGTTTCACCAATGTATGAGGATGCACAAGAACACAGGATAACATAAACACCTTTCATATACATTGGGTTCACTGGGTCTTTAACAGATTTTAAGGAACTTCTAATGTTGTTGAGGGGTCTAAAGGTTGAGGGAACATTATGCTTCCTCAAGATTCCCGCAATCATGTTTGTGGTCCCTTGAAAGAAACATACCCCTGAATTACGATCATTGGGGTCTTTCTTAACCTTAGGACCTTTATTAGATTTAAGGAAATATTTAATGCCCTTTTTCTTATTATATCCAGTATTAACAAAAACATCAAGGACATGGGTTTTCTCTTTATAAAGGTGGTCTTCGTCAGAAATTCTTAGTGCACGAGCAGATAATGTGTTGAGAAGACCTAACTCTTGAACAAGGAAATGATGGGACTTGGCATGAAGATACTCCTTAGTATGGGTTTTTTTCTGAAACACCTAGTGGGAGAAAGGGGCATCATCCTTCCTCAAAATAAGGACATCAAGGAAAGGTAACAAAGTATTCAATTCTTACTCCATGGTAAACTTTATGGAGTTAGACTGATTATTAAGATTTTGGAAAAATAGATCTAACTTTCTGGACCATGTGGCCATATGGCACAATTTTCATCCACAAATATTTTCCAATTGTGGGCTTAAATCTAGTTGAGGCCAAAGCTCTAGATTCAAAGACTTCTGTAAAAAAGTTAGCAACAATAGGGGATAGGGATGAGCCCATGGCCACACCACAGGTTTATTCATAGAACTCACCTTCAAAAAAGAAAAAGTAGAAGTAAGGAAGATCTCGACTAATTTAGCAGTGTCAAGATCAGTGAGGCAGTAGATGACCTCAATGGCTTCCTTAATGGGGATGCTAAAGTAAAGGGAAACTACATTGAAACTAACAATATTGTCTCCAGGATCAAATTTCATGTCCCTTAATCCATTGAGAAACAATGAGGATTATTTTGCAAAGGACTCTGTAAGGCCAACAAAGGGCTTAAGATTCATGGATAAATATTTAGCTCGAAGATAGATTGGGCCACCTATGGCGTTGAAAATGGGTCTAAGGGGGCCTCATCATTAATGATTTTTGGAAGCCTATAGATCCTAGAAGTGATAGGGCTACTCTCAATAAGCTTGTGGCTAAAGGATCCAATAGTGCTACTGGACTTTATAGCTAAAGAAACAACGCTCGAGATCCTCTTTAAGGGATTATTGTCAAGCTTTCTATAGTTTCCGCTATTATATAGGTGATCCAACATATTCTTTCAATAATCCACCTTATCAAGGATTACATCAACCCCACCTTTGTCGTCTCTCAAGACAATTATGTCCTAGTTCCCATTCAAATATTTGAGGGCTTCAAACTCATCCTTTCTAATCTTATTCTTAGGGGGGTTTCCTTTCCTAAGGATAACACTACAGTCTTGATGAATAATATATTTAGTATTATCCGGTAAGCCCTTGATCTCGAACTCGATGTCATGCATAATATAATCAACCGAGATTTTCTTAGGAGTAAGGGAAAAATCTAATCCCTTCTCCAAAAGTCTAAAGACTGGAGGGGCAAAGAAAAAAATTGATAGGTTGACTACCTTATTATTATTATTATCATCATCTACTTTATTAAATATATCGTTACTTTCTTCACTACTATTATATATCTTATAAATATTATTATTATTATTATTAAGTTATTTTATTATTATTATTATTGTTATAGAAATGTTGTTATTATTAATACAACTATTATAAGAAATGAAATGAGACGTAAAAGGGAAATTACAAGGTGAAAGAAGGGAAATATTAGAACTAATCAACAAGCTATCAACCAAGGGACCAATGGCAGTGTTAAGGTTAATGCTAGTGGAATAATGGGCCCCATGGGTGGAGAGAAAAATTGATTCTCCATGCTGATTGGAATGATCACAAACTAATGAAGAAAGGGGTGATATGCGAGGAAGGATTTCATTAACATAGGAAGAGGAAGGGATTAAGGGGCGACTTGAGCCTAAATCCAACGATGAGTTGTCACTATGAGGTGGGGAAACCACTACGATGGGTTGAAACTCTATTAAGGATGACACGCTAGAGGAGAGGGGTGGACTAGCCAAGCAGGTTGGAGTATCAATAGTGGATGACATGTTGGATGAAGGGGAGTAATGAGTAAAAAGGACAATCACTAATTGTGAATCAATACCAGAGGATGATATACATGGGCAACAAAGGTGATAAAACCCACTATAATTTGAGAAATACAAAGATGGATACTCAACATGAATCAAGTCAAGTGGAGGGACAAGAATTGGAATACAAGAGTGACCAATTCTTCTAGAATCTCTAATGAAACCAACCCCAAACTCCATTTTTTGAATCTAATGATAGAGAGAACCTGAGCCACTATTCACATTCAATTAGAGAGCTGCTAATCCATGCCCATGAAGAGTAATGTTTTTAATCCAAGAATTGAGCGAAGAGATCTGGCTGCTATTAATCCTGCTATTGGAAGAAAAGCCAGATGAGCTTGAAATAACTCTATGGGAATAGGATTTTCTAGAGAGCTTGAAAAATTTTAAATGTTGTTTTTCCGTCCAATTCTCTTCTGTGAGTAGAGATTTTAAAGTTGAACAAGATTCAATTTTTTTCCACAGCTTTGTAGACATCAATTTAGATAGATCCAATTGTAATGAGAATAGCTTTCTAGAAAGAATATCAAGTCCTTTTCTAACTCTGGAAATCTCAGAATGAATAGGGGCTAGACTCGCATCCAGACAAATACGTTGATGTTTGGAATTATTAAGGTCATGTTTAATATGAGTGAAAAAAGGAATGATGGATGAATCTCTGCATGGTTTAAGGAAATAAAGACCTGAATTAATCTTTCAAACCTACAAGTGTGCTCGTTCAAATTGAGGAACGTTTATTGTAATGAACCCCCCATGGAGGATTTCGATATTCAAGTTCAAGCTTCTATGATTCATATCTTGAATATTTGAAGCACTTTCGGTAGAAATCTCATTAGCAATGTTTGGTCAACGTGTTTCGAACCAACCAGTGTGGTTCATCATCAAGACAAGATGAAGAATGAGATCATGACAGCATGTTAAGTAGATAGACATATCCTTTCAATGGCTATAAAGAAATGAACACTTTTGACTGGGTCAAAAAATTGCTTAAGAATTAATTTAATCATAATTTAAATAATGAAATATATATAAATTAATTAATTAAAATCCTAGATTCCAAAAAAAAAAATTGACTTGACTAAGAGTTAGGAGAAAAATTAATTTTTCTTAGGTAATAAATAAATATATACACCACACATACATAAAAATAAATAAATGGCTGAAATATTATAACACACTTCATAAATTAAGGCTAGGGATTGTTATTAAAATAATGGGAAACATTATTCTTATTACAAATCTTAATAAATATGAAAAGCAAGTAAGTATAAACTCCTAAGTAAAAGGTAGAATATAAAATAAATTAAGATCAATAAAATATAATATATAAAAATCCAAAGGGAAGCAAAGAGGAATCAATAAACGCAAGGGGGAGAAATCAGAAGAAACCAAACTCAAGGAGATAAAAAGGGAAAATCAAGGAGATCAACAAAACCACAAGACCAAGAAGGAGAAAAAACTAAGAGGAAAGGGCAGGAATCCAATAGCTACCAATTTTGTATCTTTAACACCTGTTTAGATTACTCGATCTCCTCTCAATTCCAATGGCTTCCCTAAACTTATAGTGATGAAAATGAGAAATATTTTCAATAACCTTAGCCTCATCAATGCATATATGATTCTTTGTCTTCTCATCATGTTCAACCAAAGTTGAAGAGTGGGTCCTCCCATGCTTTATGCCAGGTGTGTGTTCCTTAATCCTTTGATTTATAGACTGATCAATTTCACTAATGTATGAGGTTCCACAAGAACATTGGATAACATAAACACCTTTCATATCCATTTGGTTCAATTGGTATGTAATATATTTTAAGGAACTTCTAATGGTGTTGAGGGGTCTAAAGATTGAGGGAACATTATGCTTCCTTATGATTCTCGCAATCATGTTTGTGGTCCCTTGGATGAAAGGGCCATGTACCCATGAATTATGGTCACTGGTGTATTTATCAACCTTAGGACCTCTTTACCTGAGGTATTTATTAACCCCTTCTTTACCTTGATATCACCTGCATAGCAGTTTCTTATCTTGTCCAAAATAGATTTTGGAGTAGTGCAATCCATGACCTTGACTAGTTTTGATTCAAGTAAGCCAACAAGTAGATCATTCTTAGCTTTAACATTACATGTAAATTACATCTTCTGATCTCTAGTAATAAGAACTTGAGGCCTTTGATATTCTTCTATTGGAATGGCACTGTTGCCATTATAGTGTTGGCATTAATGTCAACAGGGATTTAGTATTGTCTATATTGTTATTGATGTCAACTTGATGATGGCATCTCTCATGGTTTTTGTTTTGTATGAAGATCTACTAGATATGATTCATAATTTTGTTTTTTCCTCTCCAACAACCTAAAAATTTCACCCCTTCAAAATTTTGGAGCTACCCTCCTTACTAGACGTTTGTCCTTCATCTACACCTTAATGTTCAAGTTACATGTTCTAAAATGAACTCTCTCTCTCAAGGTTGCATGTTGCATCTATAATCCTTACTTTGAGATATAATACTGTGACTTGTGACCCCTCCTAAAAACATACCTTATTGGTCCAAGTCGACATGTCACAAACCTGTCAAGTTTCACAACTTACAAAAATCTAAAATCAGTGACCTTGTTACCTGGAAACATGTAACTTGCATTGGTCGTCAGTCTTAGGTTGCAGGGTTGCATAGTCACTATTCCACTGTGCTCTTATCTTGTAACCTAATCTAGCTTACAACCTTATGACCTTAAGAACCATAATCTTTTTGATTCACATGGTAACATGGCTGCAATACCTAAAATATCATTTTCTGTTACCTCAACCGAATTGCGATTTAGTGACCTTTCAAGTTCGGCACATGCAATTTTTTTATAAATACCCTCTTTTCTAGATTTCACATATTTAGTTTGTTGGAGTTCTCCAGATAAGTTAACTTGGTGACCTGGAAGGTGCATGACTCCTCCTCTCCAGGCAGGCCTCTCTCCACCTTCCTTTTAATCATTTCTCTTTCCATGTGCCTACTTCTACTCCTAAACTCTAGATTTTTCATGCACCTCTATGAGCCATATCCAAAATAAACTAAATTCACCTTTAAACCCTCCATATCTCTATTCTTCAACTCAACATTCCTTAGATCACCACCTTTAATCTGAACCACATCTCCTATTCTTAGTCATATTTGGTTTCCTAAACCCCTATGGGGTGCATGACTAATCGTGGAACTCAATTTTCCCACCTTTATCCATGGAATCCCCATCCTACCACTAAGGAATCAAATATGTATTCCTAAAACCCATAATAGGTTCTAATCTATGGCTTAGTGAGCCATCTAAACTTACAACTTAGCTACCTCTCCAAACCTATGACCTAGCAACCACCCTAATCACGAAACATAGCGACCTCTAGCTCTTTCAAACTACTTAGTCGTCAACCCCCTAGTTTGCTTCCCTTCTAAACTGCGACCCCATATTTACACAACCTAGTGACCTATATTTAAAACCAAGTTCTAAGCTAAACATTTCTTTCTCAACCCTCACATTCCAAAGCATTATTTCTCTAGTTGTTATTATTTATGGCATCCTTCTCATCTTGGGATTGCTTGTGGGTGAAAGCATGGAGTTAAGTTACAATTTTTAGCAAAAGATGGCATGTTTCGATGGAAAATAATTTGTTTTTATCTTTCCATTTAAGTGCTCAATCAAGCCATTTTTAAGCACTCGATAAAGCTCCTTGGGCACTAAAAAGAAAGCTCAGTCAAGGGTTAAAAACAAACCCTTAATTGACTTATACACTTGATTGAGATATAGTGCTCGGTCGAGCCCTTTTTTAATATATACCACTCACATGGTCTTCACACGCCATTTGCACAAATAAAAAAAGCTCGATGAAGAGTTTGATAGTATTTTGATTTAGATTATTGGAGCTCGATCGAGCAATGGAGCACTCAATCAATTTCACCAACCACCCTACCAACATCAAAAAGGCTCAAATAGAGGAAGGTGCTCTATCCTTTGTCTTTCATATCTAATTTTTTCACAAAATGTAACAAATTGCTTTAAAAAAGAAAATAACCATGTACAAATACCATGAAAACCAATTAATTAAAAAAAACCATACAAAAACTACGAAAGAAACCAAAAAATGCTTCAAAATAGCTTATGAAATTACAAAACGAACATAGAAAACCATTAAAAAAAAAACTTCAAAACAACTTAGAAAACCACAAGACCGACCTAGAAAACCGTGAAAAAAAACCTTCAAAATAACCTAGAAAGCACTTCAAAACCACTAAAACAAATTTGCAATTTAGGTTTTAAATTTGTTTCTTAGTTGCAATGTTTTGTGTATTAAATTCATATTTTCTAATTTTGAATGGTAAAAACATTTTTTTCTAAATTATTTTAGGTTTCAAAGTTTTTCTTCCGTAATTTTGTCAAATAAATTTTCAATTTTTTATAATTTCTTGTTATTTAAAATACATTTTAAATTTCTAGCAAATTTGACCAGAAATATACCTAAAAATACTTGAAAACAAAAAACAATGAAACTATAACCAATAAATAAGTAAATTAGGAGCTTCAGATTGACATAATGAATATGATTGCTCATAGTAAACCTCTATTTATAAAATAAGAAATTTTTACTTTATTTTATAAGTTTAAATTTAAATTAATTTATATTTTAAATATTTTTGTAATAATAAATATAGTGTGATTCTAGTTTTAAGAAAATTATATATATATATATATATATTATATATATATATATATATATATATTTATATATAACATAACTATACTTCTATAACTATTATTATTCATAACGCATTTATAAGTTATATAAACATATAAACTCTATGATTAATGTGTATAACATAGAATTATTTAACATACATACATATAACATATACATATACATATACATATACATATACATATACATACATTATATATATTATATATATATATATATATATATATATAATAAAGTTATAACATCACACACACATAAAAGAGATAATTCTATAGCTATTTACCATAACAAAAAGTTATTTGACACACACACACACACACACACACACACACACACACATATATATATAGTTATAGTAACATAACATAACATAGTTCATAACATTTAACATAGAATAATTATTTAAAACATTATATATCTGTGTGTGTGTGTGTGTGTGTGTGTGTGTGTGTGTATCAACAACGCATCATTGATACATACATTAAATCCATCATGAAAAGTGCATTTGGTCTAGTGAATAAAAACATTTAGACTCTTTTCTAATTTGAACCATATTGTTTCATTATGGATTGTATTGTACAAGAAACATTGTCTTCATGTGCTTGCACCTAGGATATGTCATGTGTCAAAGTCAAACATTAAGAACGTAAAGTCTATTGTAGTATTTGGTTAGCATGAAATTTTATTAGATTTCTAAATAGGTTTATTTCATTTTCTTACATATATATTTACATATTTATGCACTATGAATGAAATGAATTATTTAGAAATGAGAAAAAGTGTGAGAGTACATTTGATTGCTTCTTTTGATTGTGTTTACATGGAACTCAATTTGCCTTGGTTGATAAATTATGAAAAAAAGGACTCTAGATTTTACGACTTCGGGCTAGATTATTCTTCTTAAGCTTAGAAATAGTTTTTTTGTCGACATTTTTTTTTGGATTATTTTATATGTATTATATGTAATATGTTGAGGCATCCCATATACCCACCCCAACTACAGGCCATCGTAGTGTGAGAGGTTCGTGATACATCACATAGCCTATCAAGAGTTCATGTTCCTCTCATAGATCCTACCTCTGACACCATTCGAAGTGTCAGAGACATTGTTTATGACTTTGTTGGTGACCATGTTACATCCAATGGACCTTCTTTGCCTATTTCAAGCACACCTCCTTGATTTTTAAGTACTCTTTAAAATTTATGTGTTTTTGTCTTGAAATTGTCTTCAAATGATGTGTTTCAATTTAATGTATATGTTATTATGCTTCTAGTTTGTTAATTATATATATGTTAAATTATGTTTATGATCTATAGGTCCTCAACGGGTCAAAGATCAGGATCAGAGTGCAGCATCGATCCCTCTATGGGATGATGCTACAACTTAGATCACATTAGAGGATGTTATGGCCCATCATACATGGATCACATTAGAGAGAGAGAAGGTCCCTTGGAATTCACTGACTCATCTTGCATTGTATTTGATGCTATAAAACATGACTAGGTTGATCGAAACATACCAGATGTCAGGCCCACATAGCCACATATTACTATTCATAGATAGGGTCAGGAGGCATGATCTTAGAGGCCAATATTCTTGGGAGGTGGTGAAATAGGCGACCAAGGACATTGATGTTCATGGGGAGTTGTTCGAAATCTGACTAAATTTCCCTACTAGACATAAAGATTTGATCCCACTGAAACATTTAAGTAATGCCCATGCAACCCGTTTTCTATACGGTAGATTCATTGGAGCTTGGGGAAAGTTCCCCAACCATGACTACGTCGCCATTTATTTTTCTAACCACTTATATGAAGAGTTTGTGTTACATATGTTGATGGATTACATTGGTAGCAGATCTCATTTTTATGGTACCGACATGGAACATACCTATGAGTGTGAATGGCCTCTTGGATACCTTGGGCATGTACCACCACCTCTAAGATACTTTTCACTATCGTCTCAGAACTAGCTATTACCAACATAGACAAATGAGTTGTCATAGCTTAGTGGTGAGATGCGGGAGACTATTGTATACAACATGTAGGGGTCATTCGCTTGTGCCCGTGTTGCATTAGATGGATAGATTAGGACGCCACCACCATTGCCTCATGACCCACCAATGCCCTTATATGATGATTCATTTCTCGTGAGTTTACCCTTTGACCATCTTTTGACACATACATGTATGTATCGTGTTGCCATTCGTGAGACTTGGAGGGTGCATAACCTATGTGAAACAAAGAAGGTACATATATATATGAAATTTTGACTCTTATTTTAAAATTATGCATAATTATTTATGTTAAAATTTCTAGTTTGTATTAGATTGCATTTACATTAATAAGTTCATGATAATATGTAGACACATCCCATACACGTGGATGATCTCATGAGGTCATCCAATGACGTAGTTGATCAACCATGGCATCTTTGACCAAAGCATGTTTACATGGATTCTCCTATACTTCCACCTCCACCTTATAATATGTTCACTAATGTGGAGGAGAGTAAGTATGTACAACCACATAGACCAAAAGTTGGGGTAAAAAATTGTATTCCTAAGATTTCAACATTTTTGTTGTCTAAATTGCATAAATATGGTAATTAATTTTCATACTAATTATAATTTGTCCTTTTCATTGTGTACATAGGCCCATATACAGAGTGAAATTGATGTCGTTAGTGTGAAAATTCCTGGAAGGTGTACCAAAACTCCTCACTTAAGTCACTAGGTGACAAGTGACCTTAACAACAATTTGATGGTTGTTTCCATTCTAAATCTACAATAGAAATGGAAAATCTATAGTAAAAGAAAATAAGATCGAAAAAAAATAGCAACAAAATAATGTATCTAGAATAATAACCTAATTGGAAAGATAATTTTAAATGAATAAATATTTATTGATAACACTTGGTGAATGAGATCTATAGTTGGTCTATAAGGCCCCCTCCATGGGATGGGTTCGTTGATATCCTTAATGCTTCAGAATTAAATTCCCTCTCTCAATCGTGTCAAAAAACGCAAACAAAGATGAAGAGCTCAAGTGGGAGCTCAATAAAATGACGATACTGTTGACAATGATAATGATCATGGTGAAGAATGAATGAAAAGCTCTCCTTTATATAGAAACATATGGAGTTAATACTGGAAATGGAGAATAATAAAATACTCTCAACCAAATTCCAATCTAACTACTTGAAATACTTTACTATATTTCTTGCAAAGGGAAAGGAATTTAAAATGGTTAAATACCTTTATTTCGAAATAATTAACGAACCAAATGATTTATTAATTATTTTGCCAGAAGCAAGAATGGTGTGAAATCAAAATAATTATGAAATAGTGATTTAATAATGATTCTAATAATAGAAATAAGAAAATTTAATTAAATAATGATTTATTTAAATATTCCTAAGGGATTTAGTCAAATGTATCAAAGGAAGAATTATTGAATAATGATTTAATAATCATTCCCAGAGAAAATTAGATAAATAATTATTTATCTAATTATTCTCGTGAGGTTTTTTTTTATTTAAAATAGAAAATAATTTAATAAATGTGGTTTACTAAATTATTTTCTAGAGTGAAAGTGATTTTACTATGGTAAAATTAAATCCATATGGTGTATTTTGATCCACCTAGTTAGAAATGGCTAGGTGATCATTTTCTGGTGATAACAGATGCCACTATTATGTGGAGAGATGAGTGGGATGTTGGGTTTACACGCACTAATGGTGCGGGTCCATCGATGCAGGCCCTAATCATCAAGCTATAGGTAGGGGAGTGTCGAACCTAGATTCCTGATCATACCCCATCCTATTTGACTTGCATTTGGACGCAATTGAGGTTATTAGGTTCATGCATATGTAATTAAAAAGGTGGTCCAATATCATTTATTTCCATTTTGTTTATTATGTACAAATAATGATGTAATTATTTTGAATTTGAATGTGTTTTATTGTAGTAGAAGCTTATGAACACTTACTTTGCGCGACAGAACTCACATAGGTGTCTTTTTGGTACTTAGAGTGTCATAGTTTGTATATTTTCATGCTCATTTCATACGGAATATTAACATGTGTGATATAGACTTTGTATATTTTGATACATGGACAATTTATGGATGTACATCATGGACATTATTTTATTTTATGGATGCTTATTATTTCAGTTTGTGGATGTTCATGTGATATTTGTAATTTGTATATATTTTCATATATGGATAGTTTATTGATACATGTATTAACTATTTCAGTTTAAATGGATCTGTTAAAATTATTTCTGTAATTTTATAACTTTTCTATATAATATAACTTTTATTAGTAAAATATATGTTCAATTTTCATTTCCAGTTTCATAGACTAAGAAAATAAGTACAATGTTAATTTATGATGCAAATCACCTTGATACTTAAAATGAAATAAATATATCATGTATCAATTTAATATTGAAAATGGAAATAATTCAATCGTATTGAAATTTAATATATATGTCAAACAACAATATATGGAAACATTTCTATAATTTTATATAATGTTATCAACTTTCCTAAATTTACAATTACTTATCCAAGTATTTCAATCAAATACTTATGATGGAAATATAAGTATTATTCAATTTTTATATCTAGTTACATCGTTATTTATTCATATAAATCAATCATATTGAAATTTAATATATATGTCAACAACAATATATGGAAACATTTATATAATTTTATATAAGGTTATCAACTTTCCTAAATTTAAAAGTGTTTATCCAAGTATTTGAATAAACTACTTATGATGGAAATTTAAGTACTATTCAATTTTTAAAAACTCAAATATGATTGAAATAAGTTATATATTCAATTTTAAAATATGTGGAGATGTAAAAGTTACAAATACAAGTTTTATTCAATTTTATTTTGTTTGAGGTTATCTAGGAAAAGCTTGGTTGTAGTGCACCTTGTCAATATTTTCTTTTGCTTAGACTGAAATCAATGCGTAATGCTAAACTAATTACCTTGAAATTAATGTACACCATATATCTAGTTACACCATTTATCAGAAATCAACATATTCACTGAAATCAATGCATCTAATGCAAGCAATCAAATAAGATAAAAAATTGACATCTACACTAAAGAAAATGCAAACAATCAAATATGATAATTAGAAATCAACATCTACACTAAAATAAATGCATCTAACGCTACAAGAAATAAAATTGTATTAGAAATCATCATCTACACTAAAATCAATGCATCTAGTGCTAACACTAAATTAGGATTAGGAATCAACATTTATGCTGAAATAACTGCCTCTATACTATATCAAGCAAGCAATATTATAAATTAAAATCTTTAATGAAGTCAATGCATATAATGCAAGAAATAAAATAGAATTAAAAATAAAAAAATACGCATAAATCAAAGCATCTAATTTTCATGAAATCAGATAGGATTAGAAATCAACATTTGTACATTGAAATCGATGCATCTAGTGCAAGAATTTTTCTTCCCTTTCTCTCTCCCCTCCATCTATATCAATATCTCCCTTCATAACTCTTTCTTTCTCTCTCTATATGACCCCCCATAAACACACCCTCTCTCTTTGTATCTATATATCTCTCTCACCCTCCCTCTATCTCTCTCTCTTCTTACCTCTCTCCCCCTTCTATCTATATCTCTATCTCCCTCTCTATCTCCTTCTTCATCTCTTTATATCACCCTGTAAACATAAAAATTGTTTCTCCATATATATACATATCTCCCTCCCTCTTCCTATGCCTCTCCCTCTCTCTCCCCCCTTTACATCCCTTTTTCTCCCCTTATATCTATCTTCCCTCCTACTCTTCTATCTCTCTCTCTCTCTCTCTCTCTCTCTCTCTCCATATCCCTTGTCACTCCATCTCTCTCTCTCTCTCTCCATCTCCCTTTCCACTCCCTCTCTCTCTCTCCACATTTCTCTATATATGTATTTCTTCTTACCTCCCTCTCCCCCCACCCTCCAACTCCATCTCTCTCTCTCCCTCTCAATTCCTCTCTCTCCTCCTTTCCCTACCATCTCGTTCTATCTCTCCCCCATGTCTCTCTCTCTCTCTCTCTCTCTCTCTCTCTCTCGAGCTTCCTCTTGCAACTCTGTTCACTATATCCCTCCATCTCTCATTCTCTCTCCCACTTCTCTCCATGTAGAGTCCTTATTTTTATTTCTATCTCACTAAAAAACATACACACACTCTCTCCATCTCTCCCTTTATATATCTATCTCTATCTCCAACTTTCTCTCTCTATATCTCTTGAACTTCTTCCTTCCCTCTCTTTTCCTCCAACTCCATCTCTTGAGCTCCCTCTCTCTCTTGAAGACTCTCTCCTCCTCTCCCTCTATCCGTATTTCTGTCCCCCTTGATGAGCCTCATGACTAGGTAACTATATAGACCTTAATACACCTCCAAGATTATTAAAATCAACTCTTATCATAATTCCTTACATGTTTTAATTATATTTTTCCTAATGATATGAGTAAAAGTAAGATGTATGTCTAGTGGTCTAATGTGCATTGATTTCAGGTTTTTGAGAGAAAATCATGGAAATTTTGGTTAATTAAGGGCAGAAACTCGAATGAGACAAGGAAGAGAGATAATAGGATATAGATACTCCCCATTAAATCCTCACACATTCGAATATGTCTCAATCAAATCACACTAGCTTGGAGTTGCAAGCAACCGAATAATGGATATCATGGACATCTAAGCCAATGACAGTTAAGATCCAGTTCATCTTGAGTTTGGAAGCCAAGCCTCCCTAGATTTAAGGAAGTTGTTGGAGACTTCAATTGTATAAATAAGGAGGCCTAGAGCCTCATTAGAATTTGATTTTTTTTTTATATAAGAGCACTAAGAATTTTCGAGTTCATACTTTGTGGAAAAACATTGTTATGTAATTTTTCTGATACGATAATGAGAATGAGAATTTCCCTGATTAAGCACTAAGTTGACTCAGAGGGATGAAGATTTTGGGTTAGGGCCCAACCCTAGTAGGAAAGGCTCCTCTTCTTGTACTTTTATGTTTAGGTTATTTCATAGATTAAGTGTTAAACTATTTTTAGCATTGTTTCATCACACGTAGTGGTAAATGTGATTAGTTTTCTACCATTTGTGCATAGCTTTAGCAATATTTTAGAGAGATAAAGGAATGCCAGAAAGACTGATAGTAGGTGGATTTTCCCTCACTCCTCCCTTCAGGGACCATGGTTTGAGGAAAAACTCCTATTCGACCCCAAAAAGATAGAATTTTGATTTCTTATGGAATCTAGGGTTTTCTGCTACTTAGGCCAACATCTTTTTGGTTTCCAAGAATAGGTTTCAATTGTCATTTCTGGTATCTTCATCTTTGTATTAGATCTCATGGTGTTTCACAATATTCTACAAGTATTTCCATGCATGAACTAGGCAACCAAATAATGAAATTTTGTTTTCTTAAGTTGATTGGAAATCTTCCTTGTTTGATATGATTCATGGATAAATTCGAGTAATGTATGTATTGCGGGATTTTCAATAGTATAGGAAGATCTCATGCCAACAACCCCAGCCTAACCTCATCTATCCATGATCACCAAAATCCACCAAGTCACTCAACCAATTCATCATTTGATAAGAACAAATTTCTAGGTTTGTTAAGAAAATCCAACCATTTTACAAACTTTATTTTGAGCTCTGAGGGATTCCTATCCACTCCCTTGCCATATTTCTTCCATCATTCACTTTCCCTAAGCCTTATACCACCTTCCAAATCACTCCTATTTCTCTCAACTGGATCCTATAGGAATATAGGGGGTCATGTAGGAGCATTAGGACATCTTGTAGGATGACCTATAGTGGCCTGCTTTGAGGCTGATTTGTGAAGAAAGCATCCAGGAAGATAGGAGAAGGCCCCTACTTTCCTCCCAAACTATCCGACCTTCCATCATCATATCTAACACACCTTCCACATCACCAAGAAGATTTAGCATTCATATTTTCACAAAAAGGGAAAAAAATGAAAAAGAGTTATTGTGTTCATTCATATGCATAGCAGCAGAATGTTTGGTTATTTCAGATTGCATGCCTAGGACAGTTAGGATTACACACATGTTAGCTTAGAATTCTTCCGAGTTAAGATCCCTTAGTAATTAGTTATATGAGTGGTGCGTTTAAAGCATTGATCTTAGTCTTTCCTTACTGTAGTAGACAATATTCCAATTCTCGCAATTAGTGCAAGATTCCCCTTTCTTCATTGGTAATCAAACTTCTTCCGAATCAATAGAAGGTTGGTTTCAAAAACCATAGTGGTCTATCGCCAACTAAGTTGTGACAAAGAGTGGACCCATCACATGTGCTTGTGTATACAAAACTCTCACCTCCAAGTTTGTACGAACCCTGGGTTGATAAATTAAAGTTGGTAGCCCCAGGAATTGCAACATTCTTGCTAGAATACTAGTACTCATCACTTTTCGGTGTCGTTTCCAGGGAGGTGTCTGAGTAAGATGTGATTTCTACTTTCTTTCTTCCATTTCTTATCTCTTTCATTCTGCTATTAACTTCATTTCATCAAGATTAATTGTAAGTTGGTTTTCTTTCTTTTCCATTCTGCAAGTGAGATTTCATTCAACAGTTAGTATCCATTCAGTTTGTTATTTCAATTCTACAATTAGTCTCAAAGATTCAAAAAACATGAAACAAAAAAAAATACTTCTTTGATGCCTTGTAGGAATAGGGATAACTTAGGAAAATTTCTGCCAAATACCCCCACCACTTCAAACAACCAAGCTTCCCTCTTCTTCGGTGGCTGTGAATTGGATGACCCCTTAGGCAAACAACCAAAGATTTTTGAACATCCTAGAGGGGAAGAAGAAGAAGGAGAACCGATTCCAATTGACCTAATGGCTGAAAATAGAAATGACAAAGGAGATAGAGAAAGAACTGAGAGTGATTTTCCCATTAGGGAAACCAACGGGGATGCCAAGATGAAAAACATAAGCCCCTCTACTCTTCCTCACTTCCATGGCTAGACCTTAGAGGATCTAGGTACTCTCTTGTTTGAGTTTTCTATCACATGTAGAACTTATGATTACACCATTGATGATCATAAGTTGAAATTATTCCCATTGACTCTCAAGAATGCATCTTTTCACTGGTCCATGGCTTTACTTGGGGATAGCATCAAAACCAGGGCTCAGATCCAACAATCCTTTAACAACAAGTATTAAGACTACTGTAGGTCTAAATACATTAAAGAGGAAGTTTTTAGAATGATCTTGGGGAATGATGAATCCTTAGAGGATTATGAGGAAAGATTCTAGCTTAGCTACAAAACAACTAGGTGCACACTTGATCCTAAGTCACTAAAGCTAGTCCTACTAAGGGAGGTTGGGGAAGACCTTCTAGATACCCTGAACCTTCTAGCAGGTGGACATCTACCAGCTACCCTATGAGGATATCAAGACTATCTTTAAGAACCATTCTACAGAAGCTAGGAAAAAGGGTAGGGGTAGTCAACCAATGGCCAGCTCATCCTCTTCCAATACATTCATAAGTGGCCAAATTGGAAATATATGGAAGATTTCAAGAGTGAGATGCTACAAACCCTCATCCTATAGATGGACATTATGCACATCAAGAGAAGTAAGGAGGTAGAAGATAGAGCATTAGCCATCTTCTACCCTAGATGCATAAGGAGGCACCCTAAGAATGAATGTACATTAAACCTTATTGAGATCTGCTTAGTCTTTGAAGAGAACCACTCCACAGACAAGTTCCCTTCTCTACCTGGACTGAAAGATGTGTATTAGGGAATTGAAGGGGTGACTAAACAACTCTAGTAAATAAATCAAAGGAAACCTCATGGACAGCAACCATACCAACAGGGCATGCAAGGGTTATCCTATGCATATTACAACCCTAACCGAAACACATATATTCCCTCTTAGGGACCCCCTACTCATCCCTCTTGGTCTACACCTTCTCCTTGGTATTTTTCACTTTAGTACTATTCGTAGCTGACCAACCAGTTATTTCAGCCATATACTCCTCCACAACCTTAGTGGAATGCACTACCCCAAGGGTGGAGGTCCCCATACAAGAATTCTCCAGCTTTATTTCCTTCACCTCCTAGTCAACCACATATTTTACACCCTGCTCCACCTAAACAAACTCAGATGTCTACCCAGCCAAATTCAAACCTGAACAATAAATAGGCACAACAAGTATACAATGGAGAGACATCCTACCCTGCTTTTGTTATGGAAATTCAAGAAATCAACCTAAGGTCTGGGAGAGTACTCCCAGACAACCAACCTCCATCTCCACCTAGGGAGAGTCAGGAGAAAGGATAAGAAAGTATAACTAGAGTGAATCAACCACCCTTTCTTGAAATATTAACTCATCTAGTCCAACCTTCCCCAGAAGAGAATGAACTTCTAAGTGAATTGAAAAATCTATGTGTCAAAATTCTACTTCACCAAGCCATCAAGTATGTACCTATGTACAACAAAATGATTAAATAGAAGTGTTTCAAAAATCCAGGGAGGTGAGAAAGAGACACCCTTACCATTAATTTCATTGGACAAATGTTTAACTTAATGCTAGGGTAGGTAATTTGCCCAAAGTATTTAGATGTTGGAAACCCTATAGTAGATGTGCACATCAATGACACCATTGTTGCACACACCTTGATTGATCTTGGAGATGCCATTAATGTAATGAGAAAGGACACCATGCTCAAGCTAAATCTGGAGGGTTCATTAAGAAAGACCACAATAGTCTTGCAGATTGCAGACCATTCCATAGTAACCCCTGAGGGGATTGTTGAGAATATGATGGTCTCCACTGAATCTTGAGAGTACCATGCAGACTTCCTAGTTTTCCACCCTAAGGCCAAGCTTAATGGTTATCCTCTCATACTTGGGAGACCTCGATTAGCCACTGTCGATGCCTACATTAGCTGCAGGGATGGAAATATGACTATAAGAAATGGGCATCTATCCAAGAAGTTGGTGTTGTACCCTCCTGCTTAGCCATATTTATAACATGATTTACCTTTATTGCTAGAAGAAGAGGAAGAAGATGAAGTCTACTCAACCCAACTCTAACCCTTGAAACTACCATGGGAGGAGAGCAACCAGATGAAGATGATTTGATTGAACACATACTCCAAAATCCAACGCCCACCTCCTTGTCTTTAGAGGCAGTAGTAAAGGAAACCAAGAGAAAACATCAAATTAACCTATGATTAGCTAATTCTTAATGACTGTAGGGACTATTATAGGCCATGCAATATCCTAGAAAGGATTGCAGGTGGACTCGAATATGATAGCCATCATCCAAAAGGTCCCACCTATGCAAAATATAGGTATGTTGGAAGTTTTCTAGGCTTAGCTGGATACTATAGGAGATTTATAAAAGATTTTAGCAAGTTAATTTCTCCTTTATTTGGATTATTGGCCAAAGACTCTTAATTTTTATGGTTAGAAAGCTCTCAAAAGGCCTTGGACACCCTAGATGACAAGTTGACTACTACACCTATTCTCCGAGGCCTAAATTGGGATCTTCCTTTCCATACACATGTTGATGCCTCTCACAAAGCCATAGGAGCAGCCCTAGTCCAGATAGATGGAAATCTACCTTATGCCATTTACTTCATAAAAAAGAATCTATCAAAAGTCGAATTGAACTACAAAGTGACTGAAAAGGATCTCCTAGCTATTGTGGAAAAAAATTAGGCATTACATTATAGGGTACCAAAAATTTGTACATACTGACCATGCTGCAATTAAATACTTGATCAATAAACCTGATTTAAATGCTTCGATTATTCGATGGCTACTTTTATTGCAACAGTTTGATTTAACTATTAATGATAAGCCTAGCAAGGAGAATGTTGTTGCATTTTTTTATCCAGATTGACATTTCCTTCAGGGGAGGAAGGAATGGTTGATGATCAGTCATTTGATGAACACTTATTCACCATTTCAGTTCTCTCTCCATGGTTTGCTGACATAAAAAAATACTTGGTGTCTGCATAGTTTCCACCAAATTTTTCCTCCAAGGAAAAGAGAAATATTGTAAGGAGGAGCACCCTATTCACTTGGATTATGGGTTACCTCTTCAAACTACGCCTAGATCAAATTTTGAGAAGATGTGTTGGGGAGCAGGAAGTCTTTGAAATCCTTTTGACCTATGATGATGAACCTTATGGAGGTCACTTTGCAACCGAAACGATAACATTCAAGGTTCTACAAGCTAGTTATTTGGGCCCACTCTTCACCAAGATGTGAGGAGGTATACTAGTTAGTGTGATCAATGCCAAAGGATGGGGAAACCTATCCCAAGGGATGAAATGCCTCTGCAACCTCAAGTGAATTTTGAGCCATTTGACAAGTGGGGCATGGATTTCATTGGACCCATTAACACTCCATCCAGGAAAAAGAAGTACATCATTGTGTGGACTGACTATTTAACAAAGTGGGCTAAAGGCAAGGCCATAAAAGAAACAACAAAAGATAAAGTGATTGAGTTCTTAAGGGAAAATGTATTTCATAGGTTTGGTTACCGTAGAGAAATGGTCATTGATCAAGGAAGTCAATTTAAATCTCACCTGATTGAGAATTTGTTGAGCTAGCACAACATCAAGCATAGAACATCCACTCCTTACCACCCACAAGCTAATGGGAAAGTGGAGGTAACCAAAAAAGCATTGGAAGGCATTTTGAACAAAGTGATTAGCAACAACAGAAAGGATTGGGTAGATAGATTAGTTGAGTCCACTTGGGCCTACATTACCACCTGGAAGACCACCACTGGATTCACTCCTTATGAGCTGGTCTATGGGAAGAAAGCCCTACTGTCAATTGAATTTGAATACAACACCTTAAGTATGGCAACAAAACTGGATCTAGATCTCATTATGGCACAACAAGAGAGATTTCTCTAGCTGAGTGGGTTAGATGAATTTAGGATGTAGGCCCTCCTGCACATAGAGGTGACCCAAGTTCAAAGGAATATTTGTCATGAAAAGAACATAAAGAACAAATTGTTTCAAGAAGGTGACTAGGCTTTGTTTTATGGTTCCAGATACAAGGATTTTAATGGAAAATTAAGGACTATATGGTTAGGGCCTTATGTCATAGAAATATTTCATGATAATGGTTTAGTACATATAAGAACCATTGATGTAGAGGTTATCCCTTTACTTGTCAATGGGTACAGATTGAAGGCCTACAAGAAGCCCTTGTCAAAGCAAGAATTCATTAATGGCATCAACAAGACAATGACGGTGGTGGAGTAAGTCTCAGCTTCTACCCCACCAAGTCTTTCAAAAAATTAAAGAAAGGAAAAAGAAAAAAGAAGAAAAAAAACATTAAAAAAATAAGAAGAAAAAAATAAAGAGACCCAGGTGAAAACCTCCGAGAGGCACCCGAGACCCACTATTAGGTTGAAAATCTCTTGAGGCGGCCGAATGGTGTTGAAAAAAGAAATAATAAAATATCTATAGGTGAAAACCTCTTGTGAGGCACCTAGAGAAAGTAGCTAGGATGAAAACCTCCTTGGAGGCAGAGTAGTTGTTTTCAAAAAACAAATATATATTTAAAAAAAAATGAAAATGTTGTTTGTTGGTCAGTAGGAGGAGGGTCAATGTGATTTGAGGGGAACAGAAGGACCTACACAATCCATATTTTCATTCCTCCATCTCATATTATTCATTATTCCATCAATCCTTCCATTTATGAACTCCTCTAGCTCAGTTTACACAGGCTCTGTGTTTTCTACAGGATTCCCTGAAAACCTACAAGAGTTTCCTATAGGAATTACAGTGTCTTTAAAATCCCAATAAAAGTGACCCTAGAGCAAGGGAATGACAAGCCTATGTAAAAAAATAAAATATTCACTCCACCACATCATCCCCATGCCTTATAGCACCATATTACCCCTACATCCATCTAATAAGTCAATTCAAAAAAATATCAAGTTTCAAAGAAGAAAAAGCAAATAGAAGAGGGTGATAATAGAGGAAAAAGAGACAATACTTAAGGGTTATACCTCTCACCTACCATTCAAAGGAACCCTTCTCTACTCATCTCAACAATCCTCATGCTCTGGAAGTGAAAACAAGTATGAAAATTTAGGGAAGAGGTACCTACAAGACATCCTATAGGTTTCTTGTAGGAAATCCTATAGTAGCCTATCCCACAAAGAAAATTTCAGACGGTTGCAACCATATTTAGCATAAATATTCAAAGGTTAATGAAGCTCCTCCACAACTCAACATTAGTAGTAAGATCATCAACATCACTCTCTAGTACTTGCAACAAATACACAACATAGGGACATCATTCTCCAATGAGCATCATTATCAAGGCACCTTACCCACATGTATGTCATCTTACTCATGCTCTCTTATTAACATGGTATGATAAAAAATGTAGGATTATGTAAGAGTTACTTTTAGAAGCAAAGGTGGCCAGTTAACTTGGCCACCTTGAGCTAGTCGACGAGGAGAAAACAGTTAGACCACTCCACATGTGGCAACAGTCAAATTAGAAGTAAAAGGAAATAATTCCAAAAGTTATTAAGTTACAGAGGAACAAAGTGGGAGATGATTATGAGCTGAGTGAAATGATGGACTGATAGTGGGACCAAATGTCTAAAAGGAGGTTCTCGCACTTAAATATCCAACACACCATCCCACATCATCGTCCATATAAGGAAATAAAACACCGATTCTGACACTAAAAGAGTATTATCAATCTCAAGAATTCATTGAAAAGAGGATTGCCTCAGCCTACTTGAAGCAACACCTACAGGACATAGTGAGCATTTCGTAGTGCAGAAGAACCTACATGATCCTATAGGAAAATTTGCAGGATGCAAAGTAGTCATCTACAAGATTATCAATGTGCATTAAGGTAGGAGAGATCAAAGGTTGTCCTCATCGGACAATAACCAGTGAAGTAGGAGCTATACCTTCCCATATTTTCCAGTTAAAAAAAAATAAAAAAATCCTCCATTTGGTTAAGGAAGTTGCATTCTAGGGGAATTATATTGCAGAGTTATCATTTAAATCTCTCACCCACTAGAATTCTTGAATTGTATCCATACAAGCCCCCACAATTACCAGGGAAAGATGGCAAGACATTTTAACAAGATGGAACCCATGAACACAGTAAGAATTCATCAGAACCCTCGTTTAGTAGAAATTTTCACAAAGCACAATTGGATGGGTTTCTTTAAAAAATGTTAGGATATGATGATGAGGTGGCTAGATACTTTTCTCTCTCACTCATAACCCTCACTAGGACCCATGCCATTACTGTGGTGAAAGGAATATTAGTAGAAATCACCCCTCAAGTTATAAGCAGAATCACCACACTTCCTTTACGGTTACCTTGGAGAAAATAAGATAAGGGTAACAATGCCTTTGCAAAGAAGAAATTATTTTTAGAAGGGGAGGAGGCAATGGGGGACAAAAATGGGGTTAGAAGAGAAATAATTACATACCCTTGGAATGAGGTTGGTTACCACCTCATTAAATATATATCGTGTGAAGGGAGATACAATGTGGTGTATGGATATCATTTCAGACTCCTCCAAGAACTAATATTTGGAGCATACACACCTCCTTAAAATAGATTATGTGTACCCTAATTTCTTCTTTAATCAATGATAGATATGAGAAACAAAGTGCAGGAAGGAAAACATCAACAACTAGCCCATCATGGGTTGAGCAAACTTATCCTAGAAGATGCTCTACAAAACCTAAGACTCCCTATTAGTTGGAAAACGTTTCGAGACATGCAAGTTGAGGGAGAAACTGACGCTCTTGAATATGACAAAATCCACACTGCTAGTGAGAGGGATGAAGAAATAGAGGGAGAAAATGAAGAGGAAATAGAGGAGGAAAAAGATGAAGAAAAGGAAGAGGAAATTGAAGAAGAAATAGATAAGCAGAGTGAGGAACTAGAGGAAGATGAGAAAGAGAAAGACAAGGATGAGAACGTGAATGGAAAAGAGGAGACAGAAAAAAAAAAAAAAAAGGAAGAATAGTGGTCTACTGTTCAAGGAAAAGAAGGGGAAGAATCACCAAGGATATCTCCAAAACCCACAGAGAAGGAGGCAGCAACTGCTCTAACTTCCCTAAGTACACCTATCAAGTCAAAAGGAGAAAGACAAAGACAAACCCCACTGTAATTTAGGACAAGAAAGAGCACAAGGATTAGACAATGAAGACCTCAAACACCCACAAAATCTCCTATTGTCATTGAAGACTCTCCAAAGCAACAATAAAAGATAGATCATGTTAAGAAAAAAGAAGGAGAAGGATCATCATGACAAACCTCTCCCAAATCTCCCATCACATGTGTTAGGAGGCCTATCACAAGGTCTTTCTCATCAAAGGGAAAATGTCTCCTACAAGAGACACATAAATACTTATAGGAAGGAGAGGCCATCCTACAAGAAACTTTGTTAAACCTAGAGGAAACTCAGAAAATGAACCAAGAAGGTATCACTCAACAAGAAATAAGGAAGACCGATAAATAAAACAACCTCGTCCACAGCCCAACCTCAACTCTTACTATAGTTTCATTGAAGGGGGTAGGGTTATCCCACAAAAGTTTTCCATCCCCTTATTCTTTGAACTTGAGAAGTTTTTCATAGGTGGATGAAAATTGCCAAATCAAAAGGAGTGGATGATGCAGGCCAGATGGAGGAGAAATTGAAGGAGATGGACAGAGAAATGAACATCATAAGGGACAAAGAGGCAATAATGAAAGCTCAGTTAGGAGAAAAGAATGCATGGCTAAGGGGACAGTTACAAGAAAGGGAAAGCCAGATGGCAGCTATGGACAGTTTATCCTTAGAGGAAATCCAGTGCAAGATGCCAACCAAGTCTTATGCCTTATATCTCAAGGAACAATGGCTACAATTCCAAATTAAGACTTTAGCACAAAGAGGCATTATGCCCTTCCAATATTATATAGAATTAATTTATCTCTGTGATCAAAGCACCTTGGAAGATAGAGAAAAGATGTTCAAATTTTACCTACACAACTTGGCCTTGACATATTTGAATGTGTTGGACCCAAATTCAAAGCTAGGAGACTTTCAATTGATGGCCTTAGCATCATGGATGAATCATGAGGAGGAGAGAACTACAGAGAAGAAAAAGGTAATGGAAAGAGAACATATATAACCATTTATGATTAGAGTTGAACAATCGAATCCAATGCTTTTCATCAGCACCCACAACCTGATTGCAAATGATCCTAAGCCTGCACCTAGGTACCTTGCTGCAGAAGAGCAACTAGTCACAAACTTTGAAGACATATTCAGGTTGCAAGGAGATGATGACATGCAAGCTTTCCAAAGGATATGGAACACCCTCCCTTACAACCTAAAAATCATAGAATACCATTCTCCTCAGAGAATGAGAGAGGAACTAAACACAACACCGATGTACAAACAAGGTCCACAAAGACTCAAATTCAATTGGATTGGCTTCAGACTCAGTCCACCACTACTGTTAGGAATGTTGGAAGGAAGGGAAGAAGAATAAGAAAGAAAGCAGTGGGAAGAGATATAAAGCAAGGTAGGATTTTATTCACAAGAAGAAGAAACTATACCAGAAGCATCAGATGTCACGGAGGCCACCAGAGCAATGAAGGACATGGATATAGATTAAGTTGCTCAGAGGATGAGAAACACTTTCAGTAGGGGGGTGATGATGAGCCTCATCATTTGGTAACTATATGGACCTTAATACACCTCCAAGCTTATGAAAATCAACTCTTCTAATAATTTCTTACATGTTTTAATTATATTTTTCTTAATGAAATGAGTAAAAGTAAGATGTATGTCTAGTGGTCTAATGTGCATTGATTGCATGTTTTTAAGAGCAGATCATGGAAATTTTAGCTAATTAACGGAATAAACTCAAATGAGACAAGGGGGAGATATTATAGTAGATATATCCTCCCCATTGAATCCTCACTCATTCAAATATTCCTCAATCAAATCACACTAGCTTGGAGTTGTAAGCAGTCGAGTCATGGAGATCATGGACGATCGAGCCAGTGATAGTTAAGAGCCAGTTCATCTTGAGATTGGAAGCCAAGCCTCCTAAGACTTAAGGAAGTTGTTGGAGACTTAAATTGTATAAATAAGGAGGCCTAGAGCCACATTAGGATTTGAATTATTTATCTAAGAGCACTAAGCATTTTCGAGTTCAATCTTTGTGGCAAAACATTGTTATGCAATTTTTCTAATATGATAATGAGAATGGAAATTTCATCGATATAGCATTGGGTTGAATTAGAGGGATGAAGCTCTTGGGTTAGGGCCCAACCCTAGTATCAAATTCTTCTCTTCTTGTACTTGTATGTTTAGGTTATTTCATAGATTAAGTGTTGAATTTTAGCATTGTTTCATTGCAAGTAGTGGTAAATTTGATTAGTTTGCTTCCATTTGTGCATAGATTCAGTAGTAGTTTAGGGAGGTAAAGGAATGCCAAAAATACTGATAGCAGGTGGAATTTCCCTCACTTGTCCATTCAAGTACCATGGTTTGAGGAAAAACTCCTATTCAGCCCCAAAAAGATAGAATTTAGATTTATTATGCAATTTAGGGTTTTCTGCTCTTTAGGCCAACATCTTTTCAGCTTTCAAGAATAGGCTTCAATTGTCTTTTTTGATATCTTCATCTTTGTATTATATCTCATGGTATTTCACATATTCTGCAAGTATTTCCATGCAAGAACTAGGAAACCAAATAATGAAATTATGTTTTCTTAAGTTGATTGGAAATCTTCCTTGTTTGATATGATTTATGGATAAATGCTAGTAATGTATGTATTGGAGGACTTTCAATAGTACAAGAAGATCTCATGCCAAAAACCCCAACCTAACCTCATCCATCAATGATCACCAAAATCCACCAAGTCACTCAACCAATTAATCATTCCATAAGAGCAACTTTATAGGTTTGTTGAGCAAATCCAACCATCTTACAAACTCTATCTTGAGCTCTGAACAAGTACTAGCCACTCCCTTGCCTTATTTCATGCATAATTAACCTTTGCTAAGCCCTATACGACCTTCCAAATCACTCATATTTCTCTCGTCCGGATCCTGTAGGAATACAGGGGATCCTATAGGAGCATTAGGACATCTTGTAGGAAGCATTAGGACGACCTATAGTGGCCCATTTTGAGGTCTATTTGTGAAACAAAATCCAGGAAGATAGGAGAAGACCCCTACTTTCCTCCCAAGCCATCTGACCTTCCATCATCATCTCTAACCCACCTTCCACATCTCCAAGAGGATTTAGAATTCACATTTTCACCAAAAAGGATAGAAAGGAAAAAAAATTATTGTGCTCATTCATATGCACATCAGTATACTGTTTGGTTATTTCAGATTGCATGCCTAGGACAGTTATGATTACACAGATGTTAGCTTAGAATTCTTCCAAAGAAATATCTCTTAGCAATTAGTTAGATGAGTGGTGTGTTTAAAGCATGTATTTCAGTCTTTCCTTACAGTAGTAGACAACATTCCAGTTCTCCCAATTAGTGCAAGATTCCCCTTTCTTAATTGGTAATCAAACTTCTTCTGAATCAATAGAAGGCTAGTTTGAGAAACCATAGTGGTATGTCACCAGCTCAGTAGCGACAAAGAGTGGGCCCATCGCATCTTCTTGTGTATATAGCATTTTCACCTCTAAGTTTGTACGAAACCTGAGTTGATAAAGTAAAGTTGGTAGCCCTAGGAGTTGTAGCATTCTTGTTGCAATACTGGTGATCATCATGTCTCTCTCTCTATTAGCCTTCTCTCCCACTCTCTCTCGCTCTATATTTCAAAAATTTAAAATACTTTGACAATTAAAATATTATGTTTAAATAAAAAAAATTATCTTGTTGTCATACAACAGTTTAATGTTTTTAAATAATACATATTAAAAATGCAAGATTTCAAATGTGTGTTGTACATTCACCTGGAGGGAAAATGATAATTTTCCATGGAAATAAATTATCTAAAATTTCTAACATATTAATGTTCTAGCTACCTCCATCAAATATACAAAGAGTTCTTCATGTCTTCCAATTGAAATTGTTTAGGTTTTATTTCTTTAAAGGTAGATTTAGGTTATTATTACTTCACGATTTTAAAAATATTATATATTTTGTTATGTTAGATTTATAAAAAAAATTAGGCTCAATAAGATTAACATATATTGATTCATCTTGTATGACTCTTTTTTTGTTAATGACTCTTTTGTTGATTCCTATCGTGTATATCAACCACAATTATTAATGTGGTTGTGCTAGTATATATTATAATATACAAATATTTTTTTTGTTATCTTGGTAGGCCTTTTATTTTCATTATCATTCAAAAAACAGGCAAATTACATATGTGTGTTGAATGGCTAGGTGGTCTCAACCTACCCTGAGGGAAACCAAGTCTAATGGTCACCGAATGGCATGATAAGACATAAAAAAAAAAAAAAAAATAAGTTTACCCATCCATGGTAAAAATGTTTGACTACCCTTAAATTCCCTAGCATTTAGATATGAATAAATATATTGAAAGTACTGAAAATATAAAAATTGTTGCATGCACTAATAAGTAGAACAAAGGTGATACGCTAGATTACTCATCATCAGTTGAGTTAACCAGAGGAAAATCCTTTACACTTGACTCGAGAAGTTCATATTGTGTAATTCATGGGCTATGCCTCTCAAAACAGCTGAGGCGGTCATTTTGCTTCGGTAACTAAAATTTGATTTGTTGAAAATCTTGACTACAGTCTGGGAAAGCTTGAGCAGGCCTGGTTGAGCCTAAAGGAATTTTTTCTAGGACTTTGACTAGGACGATCTTCAACAACCAATACAAGTGAAAAATCTACTTATACTGAGAAGTATGACCCCATGAATGCCCCAGGTCAAGCACTAGGGTCTGTCATTCATCGAAGTCAAGGTCCAGAAGTTTTGGTTTCTCATTTAACTTCACTTCCTATTTAGTGATGAGATAATAAACCAGGGCTAAGCCCCCATGATAAGTCGTAGTAACTTCATCAATGATCCTGGTGGTGGACTTGCACCCAGACAATTTACCAATGGAGGTACTGAGAGTGTTGGATGATGTTGCCATTTTGGTCTGCTTTTCGAGACCATGATAACCACGGGTGGTGAAAACTTTCTTCGAAGTAGCACGATCCATGATGTTAGGATTGTGAAACAAACAAAATAATTTGAAACCCAAAAATTGAAAACCAAAATGTGGACCCAAAGTGAGACGAAATGCAAGAGAAAAGTGCTTCCAAGGGTCCCACCTAAGAGGACTTGTCAAGGTAATAAATTGTGAGAACCATGACCCATGAGAAAACCAATTGAGTCTCCATTTGTAGCCTTGGAACCTTAAAAATAAAAATTCCCAGTGCTCACAAACATAAGTCTAACAATAATTACAATAGTTGAGGGAAGAATTAGAAACCAAATCATTCCCATGCTGAGACCTTGGTAATTCAAGTTCGTAGCCACAAAATTCCAAAGGAAACCAAGAGTTGGGGCGCTAATGACAGAGCTATAGAGACTAGGAAAGGCCCATAGGCCTGATCAATAGAATACCCATGCAAGCCAACAAAACTCCATAGATCACAGACACAAGAATATACAAAAGAAGACAACCTTCAAGAAATTTGGAGAAAACAATAGCCATTTCCAAATAATACACCAACCAGATCAGTTTATGCAATGCATATCCCTTCTCCCATGAAACCTGGAGATAGGAATAATGATCCATGATAGAGAAATATGTGATAAGTCTGAGAACATGCCAAAGACAGATAACTTGAACCTACTATAAATGAACCAGAGCCCCACGAGATACCTCCACGAAATCTTGTTATAGATTATTGAGCTACTCAACTCCAAGCATATGCCAAACCAAGTCACAGACAAAGGACTTACTAGATTGAACAACTAAAAGGCTAGGAGCATGTCATGTTAAAGAGTTTTTGCCACCTTAGTTAATTGCATTGATCCATTCCATACATTATTCCACCACTCCATGTGACACGAGCATATGGAGGGTGGCGAGGGATCGCCTTGGGATTTGTAGAGCATCCATCATGCAATGAAATGACCGAAATTGTCTCATGCACACCCCGATCAGGGATATAGTCTAGATCTTGGCTAGACTACTGAATTTCCTTATTTTCCTATTCCAGGATTGCATTGAGTGGATGAAAATCAACTTCCAGGGTAGGGATAGGCCAAGCCATCTCAATGGATCTACTTTCCTGTGCACAATTCTAATTCGCTAGAAAATCCACAACTTTATTTCCTTCTCAGTGCACATGAGAGGTGAGGATATAATTAAAGTTGGGAAGTAGATTGCCTACTTCCTAAACTAGTTCAGCAATGCATCAATTGTGGGGGATTTTTTCCCATCCTTCTCCATGATTCATATTTTTGATGATTTATATCACCCGTTTTCAATATCTTTCGATCACAAGCTTCTTGTAACTGATTCTAATAGTAGTGAGGAGGCCTTGTTTAATAACATTAAAATTTGCTTCATTATTGGTTGAAAAACCACAATCTACTACATAAATAAATCTGGTCCTCTTCATTGAATCCCAAAAGAGCCTTACATAACTCGCTAGATCCAAATTTTTGTTACATGCACCATCATAACTTAATTTAAAAAAATCATCTAGAGGAGCAGAGAAGTACTGCGGAGACACTCTAGGGGAAACTAGAAGTTTCCATGAGCTTGGGGCTATCATAGAAGGGGACAGATATAGCAGAATTAAAATTCTAGCTTCATGAGGAGCTACTAGCCAATCATCTAAATTCCATCTCTTTGTTAATATTTTTTCTCTAACATTTTTCCCCATACCTTGCTAGACAGTCTCAGGGGATTTATGGCGGTCGTTAAAGATCCTAATATTTCTTTCCTTCTAGGTAGCCCAAAGGAGGAATCCCAAAGAAATTTCCGAAGCTCAGTTGAGCACTGGGCTTGAAAGTATACCTTTACACCATAAGAGAAGGGTTTCCTTGATGCTTTGGAAATATCTATCCATGTGGCAAAATAGATGCCTAGTTGTATCCATTGGTGATTAGAAAAATAACAAGAGTTCAAGAGGTGCTCCAAGTCCTCATTTTTTTGACTACATAAAAAACAAAATGCTGGACCATGTATACCATGTTTTTGAAGATTATCCCAAGTGAGGATTCTCCCTTTATAAACCATGTATAAGAAGTAAGCTATTTTTAGCCAAATCCTTCCAAACCATATCTTCTTCCAAAGTTGTTCTTACTAATTCCGATGATCCTCTAATCAAATTTTGTATGCTTCCTTAATGTTGAAGATACCCCGGATAGAGTAACCCCATCTCAGAATGTCAGGTTCATTCAGGCTGGTGATTTTTTGTGGCTATAATTCTTTGTCCAATCATTTCCATTAATCTAAAATGGGTGAATTAGGCCAATCTTAGTGTTCCTACCATTTCCTCCATCATGATGACACTAAAGAGGGTTTCTATAATTATTTCACCTTCTAATAATTCTGACTGGTTGGGTAAAGCAATATGCCCCCAAGGTCTTGCAAATTGAACATCGTCTCTCTTGGTTGCAATGAATCTTGCCAAAATAGTGTTTTTCTTTCCATTTCTGACTTCCCAAAAAATGTGTTAGGTATTTAGGTCTCTATTACCTATTGTCAGTTTTGATATTGATGACCCCTTGGGAGGATCTTGGTACAGGAGAGTGTTCTTTGTCTATAGCGGCATACCATATTTGTTGGTCCATGGGTCGTTGTTGGGTCGTGAATACGATCACCTTTTTAACACTTATTTCATCCATTTTTACTTTTCTTTATCATGTTATTAATCACGGTTTATCATATAATTCTATTTTATAATTATTTATGCTCTTATGAATGAATATTATCTATTCTCCTTTATTTCTAATAAATTGATGATTATGAATGATTTTATCAATAATAGTTTCAATAAATTACTTGTAACATTATTCACCATTTTTAACCTCCAAGATAATTTCTAGATTGAATATTTGACCATTAAATGTGCCAACCCAGAAATTCGTTGGAATACGGAGTGACAGTTTTACGGTTGAGATTCTGAGCAAATGAAGAAGAATTTGGAAAATCTCGAACAAGGGTTTTGTCCAGAACGAACCCAATTAACTTCAAGAAAAAATGGTTTACCCAAATTCATCTTGTACTGAGAGAAACGCAGAGTTCTTTGAGCATGATTTTTTTAGATTTGTTGTTGCGGCCGTCCTCCAAATCTTAGCTGCAAAGCCAAACTTGCCTTGCTCTTGAAGAAAGATAGATGGAAATATATTTTCTTGTTGATCAATTGGTTGGAAACAATCCAATTTTGTAATAGAAACCATGTTGTAATTATCTCTATTGTAACTGCTCTCTGCTTTCTCTATTTAAATAGAGATCAGAGATGGGGATGATGAATTTAGAGATGGAGACTTAAGGATTTAGAATTATGATTTGAATTAGAGATTAGGAAGCAAGGATTCATGATAGGATAGGAAGAAGAAGGGATTGTTGCATGTTGTAATTCTCAAGCTTTTGCTATTGTAATGATTTCACAATTTGATGATTAATATATGATTTGGGACTTGCTGCTCATTCTTCTCATATGAAGTAGCCCAGTAGTGTCAGCTGGTGGCTAAGGGCCTAGCCACTAGTGGATTACACTGCTACTGTATTATATCTTTACGCTTCATGTGTGGCTTGATCTCTTTCTTTTACTTTGTTCAGTAATTTGATGCACTTTACTATTTTACATATCAGCGCTATTATATATACTTGATTGGATACTATCGTTATCTACAACAGGAATGCTATGTTATCATTTCAACTTTGGATCACATTGTTGTTCCTTTTGACAATTGATATAACATTTTTGTTCCTTACAGATTGTCATTCGATTATAGATTAACCATGTTGTATGTTCCTAAATCGGTACAACTGTATGATGTATTCTTAAATTTTGACTGTTGTTTATTCAGGATTGCCGTTTCATTACAATTGTTGTTACTTTATAGCTGTGATTCATGTGTATTGTGTCAAATCTTAGATTACAGTCCCTTTTAATGATAAGTGTGTTGTGTGCTTGACTTGGGTTGCTGTACATTCAGATTTAATCCGTTATTTTATACTTTATCTTTGATAATCTGTTGTTCCATTTCCGTTTGGTATTCAATTCAAAGGTTGTTACTCAATTCTTGTTGATTATAATTATTGATGCATTCATTTACGTAGGATAGAGTTTTGTTGTTCAATCCTATTTATAGAAGTAGTTGATGTTCCATTTCTTAATTGATGTTCCATTTTCTATTATTTGCATTATTTATTGCTTTGGTGTGCAGCAGGGCTATCAACTGTAGAGAACATTGGTTACCGCTTCCTTGTTCTTAGATTGATTGTCTTGTTCCAGTTTGATTTCAATTGCATCAATATCTAGAGGAATGAGTTATTGCTATTGTATCCTCAATTGATGTTTGCTGAGTCAACAGTTGGATTTCAGAGCGTTTGAGTTTATGTTATTGTTAGATTTCTTTTTCAAGCATTCATTTACTCTTGGATTTTAAGCACTATACCGCAAAACATTACTCTTGAGTAAATAGCCACCTCAGACTAAGTACACTCTTGAAATAAAAAGTTGTCCCTGGGTTGACAATTAATGTGAGGTAATTAGGAGTTAAAAAGACACCTTTTTATCGCTCGACATTTTAATGCCATTGCCGGGGAGAGTGTAGCCATTTTTAAAGAGTAGTGTGTATCTTATGAGTGCATGTTAGGAAAAAATTGGGTATTAAAAACGGAAGGTAAGAACCTGCATACAGGAGCATGTAAAAGCCTTGCTCCCCCACCCGCTTTCCAACAAATCTATTAAAGAACTTAGGGTAGAAATAAATGTTTGAATTTTTGTGTGAATGACTAAAAAAAATATAGAAATTTTGAAAAACAAATCTTATGATTTCACTTAAGTGGTGATGTAAGCACCACCCATTTCACTAACCAATTGACAGGAACACTCGAAGAAGGAGGCTCAAAGAAACACGTGAAGAACATCTTCTATTATGGTAAGAAATGGCTCACATTTCTACTTTTGAATTTTCTATTAAAGATCTAGGAGGAGTGACACAAATGCACATAATTACCCCATCATTACCAAATTTTCATGGTTTAGCAAATGAAGATATAGATACATTCTTATTTGAGTTTGAAATACTTTGTAGAGGATATGATTATTGTACTAATGATCAAGGGTTGAAAGTGTTTCCTCTTACTCTAAAAGGAGCAGCTCTCCGATGGTTCATGAGCCTAGGTGGGAATTGCATCCAAACACGGGAGGACATGAAGAACATGTTCTTGAAAAAGTACCAAGACTATTGCAAGGCCAATGAAGATATTTTTTGATATGATACAAGGGGAAGATGAAAGCTTGGAGGACTATGTAGATCGATTTCATTATAACCTTCAAAAATCGAAATATAAGCATTTGGAAAAAGAGATCTTAAAAACACTCATTCTTAAAGGAATCAAAGATAAATTTTTAGAACTCTTACATCTGATAGGAAAAGGTGATGTTTTTTAGTTGTCATATGATGATGTTTGTGAATTGTGCATAAGTTATTCAAGAGGAATCTCCAAGGCTGGTAAGAATTCTAGAGATCTTTGTTTTCTTTTCCAAATATGCTACAAGAATAGGAGACATAAAAGCTAAAATCAATGATTTACATGAACATTTTAAAGCTGATTTTATTACCTCTCTAATTTCAAAATTGGACACTTTGCAAGTTCATAAAAATCAAGAATTTGATGAAGTGTTTTTCACTCATGACCGAAAGGAGCATACCATAGATGGTTACTCTTCCTTATCTAGGATGGAAGTATAATATCAAAGAGGTGAGGAAGCTACAACAAGGTCAAAACCATGGAAATCATGGCCTATAGGTATGGTCCAAAACACTTCTTCTCCATTCACTTAGTTGCATAATCCATTATGGAATACTCATGTTCTAGGGCAGCCATGTCAATTTCAATATAACCACCAATCTTATCTACAAGTTTGGCATGGTTCACCTTATGATTGCATGACTACTCTCCCTCACCTTGTAGCACAAGCACATTCTCCATATTCTCCACTAGCTCTTCCACAACATCCTTCTTGCATATCAAATTTATCCACTCAACCCAACCAACCACATCATCACAATGCTCCATTCCTTACACATATTCCTGTTCAACTAATTCCACCCCGACACCACAATAAATCAGTACAACATGCTTACAATGTTGAACGGCCAAATTTACCCACCCTTCCCACCCATTCTATCTCACATGTGCCATTAGAGAAAATTTACAATGAAATTCAGAATGTTTCAAATTCAAAAATTGTAGAAGCTATGGAAGAAAATGGGGTTTCTTTTAGTTTACATCAACAAACCATTTTAAGAGCTCAAGAACTTCATGGTATGATGGCTATGGAAAATTAAGAAAGTAAAGGATATATTGAAGATTGGTTTCACTCCATCATTTGCTTGCAGCATCACTCCATACTTCAACAATTTTTGACACCATCTTTTCAAGGGAAGTTGGCTTCTCATACCCTAATATTCATTAATATGCATTTTTCAAATTTGGGTATGTGTATACGTGAAGCCTTATTTCAAAAATGACTCCACTGGAAGTACTCATATACGTAGTCATATTCACTTTTCAAATCAAAATAGGTTAGTGTAGAAAATAAAATACATAAGGGAATAAATAAATGCATTTTTTTATTCTGTAAAACTAGTTGTTTTTTGTTGCAACATGCTATGCAAATCAACATTGGTGATAATTTTTTAATTCATTTGTGTATGTAGATTAATTATAATGGAAATAATAGTTCTACAAACACTCATATTCACTTTTATCACCAATTTGAAAAAAATGCTTGAATATCATTTTTTGGCTTGCGGGCTTGATGAGATTTCTAGAAAAACAGTGGGGATAGTCATGTTTTGAGGGATAAAAAGTGAATATTTTTAAAACCTCTTTCTACCCTAGGTAGAAATTGATGTCTACTTTCTAAACCAACTTGAACCACTCAATTTGGATTTGAAACAAAAAAGTTAGAAACAAAACATTGACAGGGTGTCTAGTGGGCATCTCAGGAACAAAGTTGGGACAATCTGTTTTTGGAGCCCTAAATCTTTGAATTTTTAAAACATTTTAATATGGTAAATTTCCCTATGAATTTAGTTTACAATGAAATTTGAATCACTCATTTTCGATATTGTATGGGGAAGTTATGATCAAAACACTAAATGTCTATCGTAAATCCACACCCTTAAAATTATGTCTTTCCTGTTGTTCCTTACAGTATTTGACCTATCAATTCTTCTTTTCTTCAAAACCTGTTTCTATTCGAGATAAATAAATGAATCTACTTTCATTTCCAATTTTAATCATTTGAATTCGACATCAAACGAAAAAATTATGCTTGAAATATCAATTGTTGGTCTAAGCTGGGTAATCGAAAATGACTTTGTTATGCAGGTTTTTCTAACTAAAATTGACATATCATATCATTGAATATTTAAAACCTGTTTCTACAGGAGATAAAACTTTTAATTAGCTCTCATTTGGCTTTGGAATCACTCAATTTTGATAATAAAAAAAAGAAGTTGTGATTTAAACATTGTAGGTTAGCATGATTGGCCACTGCTCTCCCGCAAGTGATAGATAAATTTTTCTTTGTTATTTTCTCAATGGATTTGTTATACAGAGTAACTACTTGTTGTTTTTTTGCATAACTCTTGGATTAGGGGAGCCTGATCACCTCTCTTTCTCCATGATTTAATGTTTTATTGCAGGTAGACACTCGTTTTTTGCAGGTCTTGGGAAAATAAAGAAGGTCAATTTATGGACGAGTGATTTTTGAAAGAAATTTTATGAAACAAAGGAATTTCATCCAACTCCTTACCCAACAGATTCATTATAGAATAAATGAAGAATTGATTTCCATTTGAAGATTCATGTCTTGTCACTACTGCCAAAACATTTTTCAAAGAGCATTTTTTTTACATAATATCATAGTTGTTGTAACTTAATTCATTTATTTACATACTATTTTTTTAAATAAAATGTTGTTTCTTTTCTAATTTCTCTTATATTTTGTGTTTTAGGTGTTGCTTCATCCAAACTGTAACCCATCCTCACCATCAATACAGTGAATATTTAATTCATTCTTTGCATGCTTGCATTTTATGATTGTGCATTTTATTGTTCCTTTTATGAAGGGACAACATTTGTGTGAACTTTTTTCGTTTCTGCTATTCCTTTTTCAAAGGGACAACATTTTCATTTTCTTATTCCTTTTCCAAAGGAATAACACCTTTTGTGTCAACCATTCCTTTCCCACGGTTCATTTTGTTGTTCCTTTTTCACATTTTGTTGTTCCTTTCTGAATGGAACAACGCTTCTGCAATTTCACGTTTTGCTACTCCTTTCCGAAAAGAACAACACATATGCACTTTCATGTTTTGTTGTTCCTTTCTAAATGGAACAACACTTCTACACTTTCACATTTTCCTGTTCCTTTCTGAATGGAAGCACACTTCCCCACTTTCATGTTTTGTTGTTCCTTTCCGAATAGAACATTACTTCTGCACTTTCACATTTTGTTGTTCCTTTCCAAATGGAACAACACTTCTACACTTTCATGTTTTACTATTCCTTTCCGAATGGAACAGAACTTCTGCACTTTTACGTTTTGTTGTTCCTTTCCGAATGGAACAACACTTCTGCACTTTCATGTTTTGTTGTTCATTTCCGAATGGAACAACACGTCAGCACTTTCACATTTTGTTGTTCCTTTACGAATGGAACAACACTTATGCACTTTCATGTTTTGTTGTTCCTTTCCGAATGGAACAACACTTCTGCACTTTTACATTTTTGTTGTTCCTTTTCAAAGGCACAACATTTTTCGCCTTTTTTTGTTCCTCTTAAGGAACAACACCTTTTCACATGCATTTTTTGTTGTTCCCTACAGGGAACAACACCCTTTTGTGTGTATTTTTGCTTTTTTGTTATGCATTTTCTTTGTTGTTCCCTACACATAACACATTTTTCTTTTTGAGTGTTTTTGATGTTCCTTAAAAAGAAACAACAGTTTGGGATTATTTTTGAGAGCAACCCTTCCTTCCTCTTGTAGGATTATTCCTAGTTCATCTCAACCACATTTTATTGATTTCCTTTTATGGCATGAAGTACACTATTTTTATGAGGACAAGAATTATGGATTCTTTTAAAGCAAGTTAATATCATTCACATTATGATCTTTAACAAGACAACTCTTTGATGATAGCTTATTTTCAAAATGGACACAATTATTTATATACTACTTTACTGCATTGTTTTTTGTTGAACATGATATTGATTGATCATCTTAATACCATGTTGGTTCCACCCTTCTTGGTTATAATCTTCTTTGTCTATAATAAATGAGATTATGGGTATATTTTTTTCTATTGACATGTTCAACTTCTTCCACCATCCCAGCTCTTAAGGAGTACTGAGCCTCCCTCTTTTTATCATAAAAAAGTGTAATAACAAAAAACTTTTATTCACAGATGGAGGATAGGGGGTCTCATTATGAGTCAGCCTACCATGTTCATAAGGCTGTAACAAAGTGACATCCCCATTATGGCCACCACACCAGGGTTATGATCCATTGGATAGCCAAATTATCCTTAGAATAGGAGGTTTCATCACGAGCTGGCCTGATCACTTTTGCTACCTCCTAGTGAATGGCAGTGCGGTTATCTGGTTACGACGCCAGCACATTGATCTCTTCTGTTGAACAGCACTGGAATTCTCTATTTATAAATTGAGGATCCTATCTCATATGGGTTAAAAAGCAACCCTGTCGAGGCTATGGATTCCTGCTGGTAGCAGAGGCTCTGCATATGGTATTGAAGTTATATGTTATCATCAATTATCATTATATTACCCATTTTTTTTTCTTTTTATCGGAGAAGTTATTTCCTTAATTTCTTTCCCTATTTTGAACCTTTATGCATGACAAATTGTTTTCTGATCAATCACATCATTTTTTAGCTAGAATACCGTCAGTAAAACATCTTTTTGGCATATTGTCATTCTTTTTCTTTTTCATAACTTATCATCAATCCAAAGCGTCCTATCTCTTATTCATAACTATCTTTATATACTCTTCTCTCATTATAACCATAGTTTTCGCTGTCCTATCATTGATATGTGAACTCTCCTTCATTTACTGTTGTATTGTTCATTCCTATGGCTTGTTGTCAACATAACACCTTTCATATGCTTTATGGTCATGGAATCCCTTTTCCAATTAGATGGGGAATGTATGCATGATGGGATAGCATGCGATATGATTACTACACTCTGCCATAACTTGTTTATTTGACAACATATTAGTATTACATGTATACAAAAGTTTTTCTGATTGAAATTTTTGCATGCATCTTATCTGTTCCTATTGAAAACTAACACTATGGATTCAAAAACATTGTATGCAAAATAGTGATTTGTTTACAGGAGAACAACAATTATGTGGGGGGGAATTCTATTCGCAGCATGACCACACTATTGCAACTAACAGAAGAGGCTTGCGAACATGAACAATTCTTCAGACATGATATACTTGCATGGATTTCACCTTTTGCATCACTTTCAGTACCAACTCTGCCTACATTAGCTTCAACAAATGCTAGTCCATATATGTCATTCCACATTTTTATTTTTGGAGGTAAAACTTGAGGTAAAATAGCATAATTTTATGATTTATTACGAATTTAGGAGAACTTAATGAAATCCATTTTGAGCATTCTTTATCATCCTTCATTCCACATCTTTACCACTTCCCTTTTTTCAGCGGCACATCATCTTTCAGTTTGGAGGAGTGTTTCTTTCATTCACTTCTTTCTTACGACCATGTCATTCATATTCTTTATCATCCATTGCTATTCTTATTCATTCTCAACACCTCCCTTATTCCATGTTGTTTTACACCAAGCATAGACTTCAATAGATAGTAGCAACCACCTATATTTGTTTTCTGGCATCGCATGAGGGAATGCTCATTTTTCAGAGAGGGGGAGGAATTGCTACGCATGATGGATGTTTTCTATTTTCTTTCTCATTTAAGGCATACAATTTCAGTGTAGAAATTGATTTCCATAATATTTTTAAAAGTATGAACTCAATTCTTGTGATTTCCGGAAAACACAAAGGTATCATTAAAATACACAAACCCAGATAATTTCAAGTTAAATTGGTTCATAAAATTTCAGAAATCATGCACTCTCAACTACAACCATTTTGTTTATATCTCATGATCCGTGCATCAAAACGATCTTATTTTTGGATCATAGAAGCATTAATATATTTCAACAAAATCGGGTTCATAGTTTTTGGGAAAATGGTTAATGAAGGTTGTTGTCACTTATATCATATTTTGCTACAACTTCATTGTTATGCCTTCATCAAGATTGCGAAAATTGAATATTCATTAAGTGAAGAAGAATTCATTTGTTCTTTGAGCTGAGATGAACAAATTTGTTTTGCTTGGTTAACACATGGGTTTTGTCTTTGGGTTGCATAAGGACATGCAACATATTAAGTTTTTGTTGCATGAGGACATGCAATATATTTGGTGTGGGGCTGTGTTGGGCTGTGAATATGACCACCTTTTTAACACTTATTTCATCCATTTTTACTTTTCTTTATCATGTTATTAATCACGATTTATCATATAATTCTATTTTATAATGATTTATGCTCTTATGAATGAATATTATTTATTCTCCTTTATTTCTAATAAATTGATGATTATGAATGATTTTATCAATGATAGTTTCAATAAATTAGTTGTAGCATTATTCACCATTTTTAACCTCCAAGATAATTTCTAGATTGAAGATTTGACCATTAAATGTGCCAACTCAGAAATTCACTAGAATAAGCAGTGACAGTTTTGCGGTTGAGATTCTAAGCAAAATGAAGAAGAATTTGGAAAATCTGGAACATGGGTTTTGTCCAAAACGGACCCAGTTAACTTTATCAAAGAATGGTTTACTCAAATTTGGCTTGTACTGAGAGCCACACAGGGTGCTTTGAGCATGATTTTCTCAAATTTGTTCTTGCGATCGTCCTCCAAATCTCAGCTGCAAAGGAAAACTCGCCTTGCTCTTGCCGAAAGATAGATGGAAATATATTTTCTTATTGATTAATTAGCTGGAAACAATCCAATTTTGTAATAGAAACCATGTTGTAATTATCTCTATTGTAACTGCTCTCTACTTTCTCTATTTAAATAGAGATCAGAGATGGGGATGATGAATTTAGAGATGGAGACTTAAGGATTCAGAATTATGATTTGAATTAGAGATTCAGAAGCAAGGATTCATGATAGGATATGAAGAAGAAGCGATTGCTGCATGTTGTAATTCTCAAGCTTTTGTCGTTGTAATGATTTCACAATTTCATGATTAACATATGATTTGGGAGTTACTACTCATTCTTCTCATCTGAAGTAGCCCAACAGCATCCGCTGGCGGCTAAGGGCCCAACCACTGGTGGATTACGCTGTTGCTGTATTATATCTTTACACTTCATGTGTGGTTTGATATCTTTCTTTTACTCTGTTCAGTAATCTGACGCACTTTACTGTTTTACATATCAACGTTGTTATATATACTTGATTGGATACTATAGTTATCTGCAACAGGAATGCTATGTTATCATTTTAACTTTGTATCACATTGTTGCTCCTTTTGATAATTGATATAGCATTGTTGTTAATTACAAATTTTCATTCGGTTACAAATTAACCGCGATGTATGTTCCTAAATCGGTACAACTGTATGATGTATTCTTAAATTGTGACTGTTGTTTATTCGGGATTGTTGTTCTGTTACAATTTTTGTTACTTTATAGTTGTGATTCATGCATATTCTATCAAAGCTTAGATTACTGTCCCTTTTAATGATAAGTGTCTTGTGTGCTTAACCTGGGTTGTTGTACATTCAGATTTAATCCGTTGTTCTATACCTTATCTTTGATAATCTGTTGTTCCATTTCTGTTTTCTATTCAATTCAAAGGTTGTTACTCAATTCTTGTTGATTATAATTATTGATGCATTCATTTACGTAGGATAGAGTTTTGTTGTTCAATCCTATTTATAGAAGTAGATGATGTTCCATTTCTTAATTTCTATTCCATTTTCTGTTATTTGCGTTATTGATTGCTTTGGTGTGCAGCAGGGCTGTCAACTGTAGACAACATTGGTTACTGCTTCCTCGTTCTCAGATTGATTGTCTTGTTCCGGTTTGATTTCAATTGCATCAATATCTAGAGGAATGAGTTATTGCTATTGTATCCTCAATTGATGTTTGCTGAGTGAACAGTTGGATTTCAGAGTATTTGAGTTCATGTTATTGTTAGATTTATTTTTCAAGCATTCATTTACTTTTGGATTTTAAGCACTATACTGCAAAACATTACTCTTGAGTAAATAGTTGCCTCAAACTGAGTACACTCTTAAAATAAAAAATCGTCCCTGAGTTGAAAATTAATGTGAGGTAATTAGGAGTTAAAAGATACCTTTTTATCGCTCGAGAGTCGTGTCCTCCCTTAATCCAACACCACCATAATTTAACACCCATGACTTGATTCAGGATGAATGGATCCTTGAGGCCTAAACCCCTAGCCATCTTGGATTTTGTGAGATTGGGCCACGAAATCAAAGCCCATTTATTCAATTTCTATGCTCCAACCCATAATAACATTTTAAAAATATCTACCATAGCATTGCAATATTTTTTAGGGGTAGCCATCCCGGTGATTTGGTAGAGAGGAAATTAAATTGAGAATTTTTTTAAGGACTACATTCCTACCTTCTAGATTGACTACTCTGAAAGCCCAAATTCTCATGTTCATTTGAATCTTTATCAGCAAACCTTATCAATAAACACATTTTAAGGAGTTAAACACCAAAGGCACACCCAAGTAGTTGATGGGTAATGAACTGATCCCAAAGCCAAGCACCCGAGAAAGGAAGGTTTCGATATTCACAGGGTAACTGAATAAAAACATACTTGACCTTTCATTATTGATCTAGGTACCCTAGACTAACATGACATCCTACAGAATAGCTTTGAACCTTCTCACTTCCCGCAACAACACTTGACAGAATAACATAAGGTTATCCAAAAATTGTTGGTGAGTAATGGGAGGTTTATTACACCAAGGATGCAGACCCTTAATTTGGGATGATTGAGCCTCCAATCTCAGATATATATTCGTACCCTTGACTACTCGAATAAAGAGAAAAGTGGAGAGCAAGTTGCCTTGTCTCAAGTTGGGTGAAGGGTTGAAGTGAGAAGGAGATCCATTTAGTAGGATTGAGAAAATCAGAGATAATATAAGAGATAGGATCAAATTTAGCCAACATTGATTAAAGAAAATATATTTAGGAATATTTATTAGATAGGTCCAGTTTGATCATCATTCTAGGGATTTTGTGTTGCTTCAAGGAATGGATAAGTTCTTGGTAAGCAATGTTACCATCCAAGATTTGATGGCCTCCCAGAAAATGGATTTTCTAAGGGGAGATAAGACTAGATTGGAGAGCCTTGAGGCACTTAATGATAATCATGGAAAAGATCTTGTAAATTACATTACACATGGAGATAGGTCTAAAGCCATGATGGTCTTCAGCTTTTGCAGTTTTAGGAATTAAAGCAATAAACATGGAATTGAGTCCCAGACTTAACTTATGATTTCGATGGGATTCCTCCACCACCTCCAAAATATCTTAACCCATGAAGCTCCAAGCAGCTCATAGAATTCTACAGTGAATCCCATGGAAAACGTTTGGGGCTAATATTCACAGGTGGTCTAGTATTCCATAATTTTTACAATAAAAAATATTCACCAGTTTCCATTTCTCAAAAAATTAATTTGCCTAATTTTTTTTATAAATATTTTTTACCTTAAATTACTAATTATATATTGTCTAATTTAAATAACTAGAAATATAAATATTTTTATAAAATTATCATCAAACATTTTAATATTTGGATATTAGGGACTAGTAAGATTCACCAAGGTTGCTAAACTTTAAGATAAACTTCCATCCTTAAGCCCTGATACTTTTTTTTCTATCCCTTTGACAACATCCTCTATCTCCTCCAAGGTAGCCTCTTGCATGAGTGCCAAATTTTGATCACAAGTTATGAGTTGTGGAATGTGCCGAGTTATTCTTTGAATAAATTCTGATCTATCCTTGGGAGGTTTTGACGAAAGAAACTAGAAATGTTTTACCACCAAGTTTTCCATATCTCGACAATGAACTACTATGTTCCTTGAATCATCCCTGAGGGAGAGTATTGTATTGTGTTGTTGGTGTTGGATCATAGATTTGTGGAAAAACCGAGTATTTTTCTCCCCTTCCCTATGCCATTTTATTCAAGATTTATGCTTCCACAAATTTTTTTATTTCCTTCTTCTTTCCTCCATCTAGTTTACTATTCATCCTTCCTCAACTGTGGTTCTCTCAGATCTTCCTTCGTTAATGATTTTTTGATTTATTCCTTACATTTGATTCTGAATTTGATGTTGATATTTCATAATGTTATCGAACACTTCCTGATTCTACTGCTTGATATGGTATTTTAGGTCTTTGAATTTAACTAAAAGGTGTGCATATGGTTCCTCCCTTGGGCTGAACACCCTTTCCAACAACTTACCACATTTTGGATAAACCAGGGGTCCCTCAACTAGAAATATTCAAATCTAAAAGGATAGTTTTTGGGGCCTTTTTTAGTTCAATCTCCAACTTTATCGACCAATGGTATGAACACATGCAAGGGATAATGGAGGATTAGAGGAAAATATCCCTATTAATAACCTTATTTGACAATAGAAATCTATCAAACCGTGAAGCTAACTGATGTGTCCCTTCACGTATATTGTTCCAGGTATACACCCCATTATTTGTTGGAAGATCAACTGAATGTGTTTCCTCAATTGTGTCCTGGAACACTTCCATTTCTTCATCCATGTTGTAGGTCTTAACCCCGTACATAAATTACCTGCAAACGAATTCTAAAAAACAAAAACTAAACAATGGCGATAGCATAACACATAAAACAAATATACAAAGATATTCTCCCTTGGATCCCAAAACTGGGACTACCAGATTGATTTTTCATTATGTTCCTTTCAATGTTACAATACATATATATACATGCCGAAGCATCCATAAACCCCAATTCATTAACCATGGATTAGAACATAACCATAGTTCCCTTAACCAGATCTACAAAATACCATGGACTGAAAACCATCACGCCCAAAACTATGTGTGAAATCCATGCACATAAACACAGGTAAGTCCACCAAGCTAATATCCATGTAGATTAGTGCATGATCTTTCATAAATTTATAGTAATTCTCTAATTTATTACTGGGAATCACAAATTGAAGATTCTTCACTGCCTTTGGAAAACATTGTCCCTAGATTCTTTCTTGTCATTGTTCTCTGAAGGCTAGAATTCATTTACCTCTTCCTTTAGCTTTATTTGATGTCACAACCCTCCTTGGTTGCTCGTTTCTCTGACTGCTATGCATCAATAGGAGGGGATCTTTCCCCTCCCAACTGACACACTAATTCCCTTGTCAGAGATTCAAAAGAGGACAATGATGTTGGGTTCGTAGAGAGACACTTGTGAAAATGATTAAAAATTTGAAGGTTGAAACCCTAGCTTTTACAGACATCGATAACATTCACTAGAGTTTTCCTAATATAAGAAATTTTATGTTATATTAAAGTTAATAATATTATGTGAATCCAAAATTATTAAATTTAGTATTAACATTAAAATATATTAATATTAATTTTTTTATATTAATATCATTTCATCATTTAATTTAATAATAATAATAATATTCTTTTAGTATCATTATTAAATTTAATAAGGTTTTTACATGACATCATAACAACAATTCTAATAAGATTTGGAATTTTAAAATGAGGTAAATGTTTAATTTTAGACCATTCAAATTTTTTTTTATAGATACTTCAATCGAGCCCCTGTTTACCACGTATATGGTTCAATCGATGGTTTACGAAACCCTCGATCGAGCTATTAAAATTTGAAATTTAGGCACTCGATCAAGCACTTTAAGGTCTCAATCAAACTTCTTAAGTCCTAAAATCAATAATTTGAGCACCCTTTCTCCATTTTTTTTGCAACTCCATTTTGTGCCCTAGTGGACTTAGGGTTAAATGTGTCCTTAGGTGGAAAATTTGATCACATTGGATTCATGAAGGAATCCTATATCCAATGGCATATGATTTTGATATTTTCAAAATCATATGATATTTTTTATCTAGTTTCTTTTAAACATAATGCTTCCAATTGTTTTGAACTATTGTAAACAGGTTGAATAAAAAGTGAATATCATAAAATATACACATTGAAAAAGTTTTAAAAAATACCACTATCTTCGTTTACGAGTCCTCTTCAAAAGGGCACTTTTTGTTTTTCAATTTATTTATATAGTTGAAAACAACCTTACTAAACACATTTATCTCCAAAATGAAATTGAAATATTACTTCGCCAACTTCGAAAAACAATAAAAAAATATATTTTTTTCATAATATTAAATTTTTATAATTTTTTAATAAGTTTTTTTTAATATGAAATACATTATTTCGCTTTCTCCATTGACTAGGGATCATCCTCATATATATTATATATATATATATATATATATTAATTACACATTTTAAATTAGTTTATGCTAAAATGAACTGAACACACACATAGCTCTTAAGATGTGTGAAAATTTTCAAGGAAAAGCATTTCATTTAATGGAAAATTGACATATTATACCACAGTAAATATTTTTGTAAAAAATATCATTAGGACAAAAACATAATTCTCCACAATTTGTATTTTTACTCTGAATCAAGATTCACATTGCTTATATCATTTGCTCCAAAAGTGTAACCCATATTCATGCTTTCCCCCTTATTTTAAATGGCAGGTGATATTGATATGGATTTTATATCGATATCATATTTCTATGGAAAGATGGAACCTATGGGGATCAAGAATTCTGGTAATAGTGTAGAGAGTAACGTCCAATAAACTCCAGAAGGCCCACCATGACCAATCTATAAAGATAGGTCATGTGATATCAACAAAACCACTAGGCTCTTAGGGTTTGAAATATACTCAGATTTTTCAAAAAGAGATATTCTCCATAATCAAGAAGACTTCAAGGTTTACATCAATATCATAATTTCATCGCTTCATAAATTAGCCATGCATCCACCAGTCTGCCCACATTTAGAAACCATTGACTAGATAATATAGAATACTAATACAGACCAATGGATTATAAGCAATCAATGAGGAATTTTTTTTTCTTATTTTACTGCTACAAACATTTTTGCCTACTATAAGCTACTTGAGAGAGAAGATTCCTTCAATAATAGGTGGCTATTAGACTTGCAGATGTCAACCAAAGATATTCTAAAGTCATGCTAGCTAGAACCTGTTGGCTTGAGGGGCTCAGACCTGGGTTCAGACTTCACTTCGCTAACCAATAAAGCCCTCTATCACCGACCCTTCCCGCAACAACCTACTTATGCAAATAATAGTCTCACTCGAGGCCATATTAGGGGATACTAGAACCAATTTTCTGCATCCAAAGGGACTATCTAGTGTGGTTATAAGGTTTCTTCTTTTCAGGACTAGATATGACCTTCCTGAATTTGTTAACCTTATTGTCATAGTTGTAGATATTTTTTCTATTTAACAGACTTGTGAACTATGCCTAACTGATCTAACATGCATTATTCAGCATATAAAATAGTATTTGAACATTCATGATGCAATTACAGAAGGAATATACAAAATTGAACCATAGTCAAGCAAAAACACAAAACTATGCAAACATATAAAAATACACAGATCTCTTCTGAATTCTCCTTTATTATTCCAAAGCTTCACTGATACAATGCTTCTTACCTTGCACATATAGTTGTAGGGCATGCACACACAACTACAAACTTACCAAGGTCTCCGTGCACACACCTATAGGAGGCTTCCCCTTCATCTAAATACATAAAGATATCACAATTGCAGACTCAAAAACATATCATAATATGAATTGTTGCCTTTGAGTTACTAAGACAACCCTTTATATATCATTTTCCCTTACAATACCATGGTCTGCAAACCATGGGCGCAACTCAATATAATCAAATTTATCCCATCCCTTTACATAATAATGGGATTTGGCTCACCCTAAAGCCCCTTTGACTCCTACAACTCTATAGAAATTGCACTCTACTCCTTAAAACATAGGGACTTTGCATGACTTAGAAAAAACTTGGACCTGGGGACCCTTACCCAACAGACCCCCAACACAAAGATGTGACTCTTCCTTGAGTCCCTCATCTAGTACTTCCTCAATATTTTTTTGGAGGTTGCTATATGTATACTTCAATGGATGAAGTGTCCATGTGCATTGTGTTGTAGTCTGTCGAACTTATTCTGTGAGTTCCTTTGTTGTTGACCTTTCTCTTACTAGACTGATTGTTCTTTATGTCTATTACATGCTCTTTAAATTTCTCTCCAATGTATGAAAGAGCGGGAACACCTCATCTACCTAAGGTTGCATCCACATGGATATTATGTATGCTTTCCCTCGCAACTCATCAATATGTCCTTCCAGAAGCATTCCTTCCTGAAGATGGTCAAACCATTGCACAGGTGCTAAGGTCCACGTCATGTCTTTGAGCTCATCAAAATGCATTTGTTTGTCTCTGATTTCCACCTTAATCTTATGCACATGTGGGTCCTTCTACAACAAGGCACATATTTCCATTGTATCCTCAAAAGGTTGACCACAGTCCTTGACTATAATGGCTCTGATTTCCATATCATCTTTTATTGTAGTTTTGCACTACTCTCGAACTTCAGGTCGTGTTGTAGGATACAACTTCATTTTTAGTTTTGTAATCTACATATGCATATGAAATTAGACTTTATCCACCTATACCTTTTATTGCTTGATGTCTTCTACAAGCTTCTGAATCTTCTGTTTTAAGGTTGTCTCGGTCTGGATCTAAAGCGATCGAAGGTCATTGCAGGCTTCAGTAATAGCCTCTTCCAGCTGCTATCTACGTACAACTGCCTCATCATGATCTTGGAGTGCTTTATTCTTCTCATCAAACATATATTGATTTTCATATGTCCCTTCTTTTATGACCAACAGAGCTCCCTGCTCTCATATCTTTAGTTCGTCAGAGACTCTGTGGTGCAAATCGTGCAATGCGTGAATGGGGAAGGCCACAAGGTTAAGACTTAGATTTTTCTAGTACTGCATGTGCTCTTGGTCTTCGACTATTTGAAAAGGGAGGGATCCCCCGGGTAGTTTCACTTCTCGAAGCTCAGAAGTGATTTCCATAGTGGTACTAAATTTTTCCACGCTTGCCTAATCCACACTCGCCAGAGTTGCGCTTGCTTGAACCATGCTCACCTAAACTTCCAGCTTCTTGAGGCCCTGTTGGACCTCAATCAACACCACTTTGTAATAGTCCTCAATTTTTCGTGTAAATTCCTCCATCACAACCCAGACTATGTCTCCTATTTCATCGATGTCCCCCTCCATGGAGACCATTAACATTCTGCCAACCAATTTTTTGAACTTCCGCTTCTTCTATGCTCTTCCAACACTTTGCTTCTTCCCTCTTTTCAATATAAATGGGCAATCGATGTCCTCTATGTCCACAAAATGGTCGTCACGACCCTAATTTCCCTCATCAGTGGCTGGTTTCTCTTGTTCAACTTCACACTCTGGTTCTTACACGGTGTTCTTCTCAAGTTTAATTTTGACCTTCTGAGGCAACCTTTCCTTTGTCACTAGCTTTTCAATCTCATGCCTCCAGTGGATTGTTGTGTCTTACTTGTGCCTTCCTGCTCTAGATCCTCTATAGTCGTAGTGATCCAATTACTACACCACATTCTTATTATGAGTAGGATGTCCTCCTCAGTAACTAAGAATGGTAGTCCATACCATACTGCCTCCAAATCGTTCTTCACACAGATATACATGTGGTGAAAATTTGCTTTAAAGTTGGCAATGCTATGATATCCTTGAAACAAACTTGGTGACAATTGTAGCTTCTAGTTGATAACCATGTGTAGGTCCTTCTCAAATAAGACCGAGAATAATTTCTCTAACTTGGGTCAATTCCTTATATTCCCATATTGAGGCATATCTCGAAGCCTCGTGCACATTAAGGTCCATAGTGGGAAATTGTGACTCATCCAACGTTCTCCATTTTGTTAGTGAAATTAAGATCAATAACCACATGTGGTAGAATTTATTCCCCTCTTCTATCACTTCTCGATACCTATCCAAAAATTCCTAATAGAAATACCATGCCCAATTAAATTGGACTCCTCACTATAGTGCTTAGCCCAAGATATAATTCAGGTCGAAACTTTGTCCATCCGACACTTCCTCATGATCTTACCAGCGAAACTGTGCACAAAAAAATGCACAGCTGGATCACTAATAGAGCTAATAGAAAATCCCTAGTATTTCTTAACCATGTTGAAGTCATTCTTCACCTAATCAGCCAACTTTTTCTCCTAAGACTTCCCAAAAAATGTGTCATCATGGTTCACTCCTTGGTAAGGCAATGCAATGATCCTTCTAATTAGCATATCATCAACAAGGATCTTCATCTCGAGCCATAGACACCTATCATGTACTATTTTTGACAACTGGTGCACAAAAATAATATTTATGTTATTACGCCCAAAATGTGAAACATAAATCATATTCAACACCCTAGCTCGTTGAATTTCTACTACCCACGACAATGGTTCGACCCCTACGACTCTGGCTTCCTCATAGAAAATGGATTTTAGATACTTCTTCGGCTTGATTTGGTGATAACTTTCTTTGGTAATTTAGATCCCAGTCTTCCATGCACAATTTTGGCACACGTACCAGCAAGTCTCCCTCAATCCTTACATCCTCTAATAACAAGGTTGTAAAGACCTTAAATTTTATGGCATCTAAGTCACCCGTCACCTTGGAGGTTGGATTGCATGGTGGCATATAGGGTGAAAACTGGGATATTGGTTTCACCTTGTCTGCGCTAATATCCTCTATTTCAGCATCCACTTCTTCGACATCCAAAGCTTTAGGCTCCGTTGGTTTATTTAGCTTATCCATTCTCTCCTTAGATCATCATTGCTTGGGGATTTTCTTTGGTGATTTTCTAATTGGAGGATTTTGTGGCTTCTTCTGGTTCTTGCCTCCTGCTACTGCGGTGGTAGTAGGCTTTATTCTCATCAATATTGGTGTAGTGGCATGTACTAGTAGTGTATAATTCATAATGGACCCTAGCCCTTATCTAAGAAACTCTTGCTCAATCTCCTCCCAAATCTAGCCAGACATGTAGAAAAACACTCACCTCACACTTAGGCAAAAAATCACACTTTGAGTTCTCAACAAGTAAAGTGTCTGAATGTGGAGCAAGGTGCCATATTTATAACCTTTTTCAAATTCAAACTACTCAATCTCCTTCATATCCTCCCCATCAATGTAAATTTTGTGGTAGATTTTTCTAGATATGCTCCTTAAATATGTTTCCCTTGCTCCTTTTAACTCTAATTTCTTTGATAAATAAATTGTATCCACCACAATGGTCATATTTTGGGTGAACTATGTCAAACCCTTCCCTGTAGCATAGGTATGCTTTCTTCATTGTAGCTTCCTCCTTCTGCGCCATAATTACTAAATACATTGTAATCCTCCCTCTTTGACAAAGTCCTTCTTTGGCATAGTACTTTATACTGTCATGCTTCCTTCCAAATACCTGTAGCACTAAGACTGTCCTACATTCATATATTCATCACGCAGTCCAAGGGATGGAATCATCCCTGTAGAACTTCAACCTACTCCCATTTACTCACCCACCAAATGATTCTCCATTTAGATTCGTGAGCTAAATTGTGCCACCATATGAGATATACCTCATAACATATGGTCCTAGCCAATGCATCCTGAACTTACCAAGGAACTTAGCGAACATAATATCATACAACAGAAGTAAGTCTCCATTATTAAAAGTTCTCTTCTTAATATGGTGATTGTGTAATGCCTTTTCCCTAGCTTTTTGTACTTATTGGTGAAATCCCACAAGAAAGCGATCGTCTTCTAGCACGAGCAATTGTTCCAATCTTCCTTCCATAATATTGTTGTCTTCCATATTCATTACTACTACAATTCTAGGACATGGTACTATATATTCAATTGACATTACAACTTCATGTCCATATTCCATTCTAAATGGACTCTTCCTAGACAACTTCTTGCATGTAGTCTAGTATGCCCATAAAACCGCTAGTATGCACACATCCCAATCATTCTTGTTGACATCGCACACTTTAGTCAAAGTGTTATCCAAAATTTGTTAAAATCCTCAACTGTTTCATTCGCCTGAGGATGAGAAGGTGTGCTCTTCTGATGATGTACATGAAACTCCTCCGTCAACGCTTCAATAGTGTTGTTTAAGAAGTGTGATTGCCTGTCGCTCATCAGGATCTTTAGGCACCCAAACCTCGACAATATATACTTAAAGATGAATTGCATAGTAGTTTATGCATTGCAATCCTTCACCAATTGTCCCTCAACCCACCTAGTCAAATAATTTGTAACAGTATTAATGTATCATGTGTGTTTGGAATGGGATCTCCCAAGGATAGTTTCGGGGCTAAACACCCATGTTTTTGGTTAAGTTTTGTAATAAAGCTGTAAAGTCTCTGCATTTTATGGTCACAGAGTGTGGAGGTGTCATGAGTCATAAAGGGTTGTCTACCCTTATTTTGTAAAGTGTAAAGTTGGTTGTAAAGATATACCCATGATCCGTGAACCATGGGATTGTATAAAAAGAGCTAAGTAGGTAAGTTGTAAGTAGTCATAAGCTTTTGGGAGTAGAAGACAAGGCTTGGAATCTTGGTAGAGAAGTCTAAATTTTGGTTTTTAGTGTAGGTAGAGGCTCTCCAGTTGAGTGTACAAAGGCCTAGGGTAGAATTCCACATCTAAGTGTGCGAACCCCTGTAACTATGTGCGCGGGGTGGATAAAGTCTGTAATAATCTGAAGATGTCAATAAAGAGAAGTATTCCATAATTCCTGTGTATTTACTTATTGTTAATGCATATTGTCATATTGCATATGGATTTCATTTATAATTCTTACATGATGTGCGAATGTATATAATTATTTTGGTTAATTGAACGCAAGTGAGAATCTCAGTTTATGCGGTGCTAACTGTGATTGTCTAGTAAGATAAGTAAAACACTTAATATAACTTGGGAACCTATAATAGTCTCCTACCACAACAACATGAAAGTACCAGGACCATAGACTAGGGCTGTGCAAAGGTCAATCATACTCCTTTACAGAGGTACTGAAGGGCGAAGTAAAGGGCTAGACTATTAGAGATTAAGAGCTTAGTGACCTGCGTGAAAGTAGGAAAAGAGGGTATAAACTGACATCACAACCATCTTAGGGTGTGTAAACTTGGTTCCAGCATCCCCCTCCACTGTTTCGGGTGAGACTTCGGTCCGTGCTCTGCACGTTGATGCCAAAAGTTCCAGTAGTGTAGGGATTTCTTTGGCTAACAAACACTAAACTTGGGTCAGGCCGCACATAGCCAACAAATGGTTTTGTTTCCAGGACAAAAATCTGCATAAGAGATGTGTGATGTCATATCACTAGAATCGAACTAACAAAGGGATCAAAGATTGGTTGGATAGGAAGATCCACGAACTTGAAGTGCAGGAGAACAAAAATCCATGCCTAACAAAGGAAGAATGGTTGGATGGGTACATATATATAGAAATCATGAGATCTTTTTCTATTGCTTTCTGATTGCATTATACAAGTTGATTGTGAAGCTAGCAGATAGCCAAGGAAGGTGGACACTTGATGGTCCTATTGTCTAGACCCCATAGTTAGTACAGATACTGGAAGCCTCTGAGGATAATATTGCCTGCATTGTCAAACATTGGCTTGATCACATCATAGGAGGATTTGTGACTGAATTCGTGGTCGATACCTTAATTAGTTACAATGAGGTAGAGTGGTGCTTTTTCAAAGGTCTGTGAGAAAAGTACTTGAAGTCTTTGAACACCTAGATTAAGATGTTATTATGCGAAAAATAGGTTATACAACTATGTTGATGTTTAGAGCTATGAGAAGTGGGAAGACTTACAAGAATGAAGGAAGGAAGGGTCTTGAATATAGTCCATTGATTTCACCTCCATTAGGTGACGAAGATGGAGTAGCGCAGGCTTCTCCACAATGTTCAATTCAGTTTATAAGACAAGGATTCTTGTGACTACCACCTCCACCCACACCACCTCTGACTTCACCACCATCACCTACGACTTCATGTATACCACCACCACCTCCACCATAGTGCATCATGGAAAATTAAATGGAGCCACATTTGTTTAAAGGCTTGGGAAATGAGGACCCAAACCATTTTTTGGCTCGTTGTGAAAGCTATATGGGAAGCTCACGACATTACATATGATTGTATGAAGAAGGAAACATTGGTCAATTCTTTGTAGGATTGTGTGCTAACTTGGTACAACAAGTACTCTAATGATAACCCAAACACCGGAGTGGCCAACATTGAGATCACACTGAATAAAGAATTCAATAGTCCTAAATCTAAGGCACAATTGATTGTGGGGTTCAAGGAAATCATGATGAAACCAGGTGAGACACCTTGGGAATTGGATCAAAGGTTGAAGTGTAAAATCCACAAAGCTAATATGAACTTAATAGATGGACAGCATCACGAGTGGTTTGTGGTTTCACTCCTGCCACACCTAAGGGTGGTGTTGTCACAACAAACTATGAAAACCCAGGTAGAGTGCTTGGAGATTGCAATTAGACTACATGAAACATCAACGTAAGATCTGAATCTAGGGGTTCAGCAGATCCATGTATAGTTGTAAAATATTTTCCTTGAAATGCAAAGTCTGAAGCAGGAAAAAACAGTTGGACTGGAGGTGCGTGAAGAGGTATGGTGCTTGAAATGTAAAGGTCAAGAGCATGAAAAAGACCATTGCCCAGTCTTTGCAAACTATATTGCAGGAGGAGGGCTGATGCCTTTGAGGCTAGAGGCCTAAGCAAGACCAAGTGTGGGGCCTACGTTGTGGTGCACTATATGTCAAGTAGCAAGAAAAAATATGACAAATAATTTTCATTTGCTGCAGAAGCTTGTACAGACACCACAACAACTATTCTGCAACTTCTGTAGGGTGGTGGGGCATGATGAGTGAAACTGGAGAAGCTATGAATTATGATGGATAGAACACCTACCTATAGGTTTCAAGCAGAAATGCAGCACCTTGACCAGAGCACAGGGATGGCGCGAATAGGATTTTAGGGGCATGGATGATGCCGAGGTAGAGGAGGACCTAGTAGAGGTCGAGGACAATTAATCTGCTACAATTGTGGAAGACTAGGACACTACGCCCATGATTGCACTAACACTATGTGTCTTTTGTCCAAATATTACACTCTGTTTGGTGATGAAATGGAGGACTGTCCTACAATGATAGCCAGGATATGCAACAAAGGGGTGCTACCACCGCAGTCGACTCAGGAGCTGTAGATGATTAGGTTGGAGCCTCACGAAGAGCATTCGAATGTGAATATAGTGCTTCGAAGTGGAATTACAATAGGGGATGATAAGGGAAAATAGCCCGAAGATAACGCCTTGGTTCGCAAAGCTCTGACGAAGGAGGCTGAATTTGATTTCAAGAGTGCATGTGAAATGTTCATGGAAGAAAAGAAGAGCTTCACTGAGGCCTCCACCTCAGGGAGCAAGGATAAGCCTGATTAGGAGATAGACCCTTATATGCTTATGACCTTTCTAGAAACATGCACGAAGTTGCTGTGTGATAGCAAGGATGTGAAGGGATTAGAAGATCTTATAAATGGATGTGCCAGAAACACTCTAGGTAAACCGTGCATGGTACGAACAATTAGTAAGCATAAAACAAGGACATGACAAGAGATTAGACTAACGTGCAGATATGAGAATATGAAATGTCTCGGGTTATTTTGGATCTGGGGTCAAATGTGAATGTCCTACCATAATAGACTTGGGAAAGGATGGTAAGACCCACGCTACAATGGTCTTTGATTCAGTAAATGAAGGGAAATCAATAGAAGATCACCCCATCGGGCGGATGCAAGGGGTGACTATAGATATTGAAGGCGCAAGTGCATTGGCTGACTTTGAAGTAATAGTAATAATGGATGACAGCAACCCCTACCATGTGCTCCTTGGCACTGATTGGACTACTGAGATGAATGGGGTAATCAACCTAAACAAGAGGAAGATGATATTCGAAAAGAAATCACTTTGCATAATAGTACCCCTAGATCCTGTTGAAGGATCGTGCTATATTGAACCAGTCTGTGAATATGAGAGAAATGACAATTTGGATTGTATATATAAGATAATAGCATGAGACCAAGATTGGGTGAATCTCGCAGCTGATGGACGAATTACATGGGATTGTGAGAGTTCCTGCACCCCGAACTATGATGAAGAATTAGAGCACTAATAGAATCGATTAGATGAAGTAACCACACTGAGCTATAACATGATGACTCGATCGTTGTGTATTGCATCGTTAGAAGTAAGAAATATGCCCACTTAGGATGAATTGAATGATGTAGATGTATTTTTGGATGCATTTTAGAGGGAAGTACCATAAAAGCAACACTTCCATCCTTTGGACTCAGCATTGCAAGCTACACCGGCAACATGGTGGGTTTCACACAAGGGTAGCTTTTATGATTGGTGAGAGTGTAGGAGGATGATGAGAACATGGTTTGGAAAGTCGAAGGTATAAATAATAGAAAAGTATGATGGGAAGGACGATCTACTCACACACTTGGCCAAATGGGCTCAGGCTCATGGAGAGAAACCCCAAACAGAATGGGTTCACTTGTTCTGTCATACCTTGGATGTCATCCCGATGAACTGGTACTTGGAAATAGAGCTCTGCCATGGTACAAGTGGATGGGATATTCTATGTGAAGGATTCATAATGATGTTCAACTTTGAAGACGGGTTTGATTGTATTGATGAAGTGCTACAAGAGGTGACAACAACAATCTTTAGGATACTACAGGATCCTTTGGACCTGATTCAACCCAATTGGACCACTCAGTTGAGCCACCTATTGAAATGATATAACATGACCATTGAGAAAGAAGATGAGGATCCACAAAATATTAACATCCCTGAAACAGAAGGTCACTGCGAGATTGAGGGATTGCAGATTGAGGATCTTGATATAACTACGTCATTGAAAATGAAGCAGGTGAATATTGGTACGAAGGCGGAGTCCAAATTTGTGAAGATTGGAGATTACTAGGATGACACAATAGTGGATAAGGTTGTTGAATTGCTCTATGAATACCAGGATTTGTTCCCTACCAATTTTATGGAGCTAAATGGGATAATAGAAGACTTAGGCATTACGAAGATCATGTTAAAACCTGATGCGAAGCCGGTTAAGCAAAGATCTTACCGCCTCAATCCGATGTACAAGGAGAAGGTCCATGTAGAGCTAGAAAACATGCTTGCAGCTGCCATCGTTAAGCTCACAGAAGAATCTGATTGGGTATGCCCAATGGTGGTACAGGAAAAGAAGCAGAAGGATGAAATAAGGATATGTATAGATCTCAGGAAGTTGAATGGTGCTTGTGTACATGATCATTTCCCAACTCTGTTCACTAATGATGTATTGGATAATGTAGGTGGCCAGGAATTGTATTCCTTCACTGATAGGTTCTCTAGGTACCATTAGATTGAAATCACGCTGAACGCTAGAAGCAAGATGACCTTCGTGACTGAGTGGTGATCTCTTCAGTACACTTTAATGCCTTTCGGATTGAAGAATGCACGCAATTTTTTCATGCAGAGTCATTTTTGCATTGAAGGAATTTATTCATAAGTTTCTGGAGGTGTACTTTGATGACTAGACTATGTTTGGGCTGGTAAAATGCCAGGTGTCAAGTTTGCACCTGATGCTAGATACCTGTCGAAGGTATGAGATCATGCTCAATCTGAAGAAGTGTCTATTTTGTGTTCCTTTTCGGACAATGTTGGGTCATGTGGTTTCTAGACAGGGACTAATGGTAGATCTCGTGAAGATCATGGTGATACTTAACTTGGAAGTGTTGAGGGGTGTGAAACAGTTCCGTGCAACCTTAGGACATACTAGGTATCATAGGAAGTTTCTATGCCTAGATCACCACGTCTATGGAAAAGTTGTTGAAAAAGGATGTCACGTTATGTTTGAATTAGGATTGTAAGGAAATCTTGGATGTATTGAAGGAAAAGATGGTCATTGCGCCGATTTTAGTCTTGACAGATTGGAAGAAGGAGTTTCATGTACATGTCAATATGTCATGTATAGCACTGGGAGTAGTGCTGATACAGGCTGGAAGAAGAGAATTAGATCATCCTATAGTGCTCGCAAGAATAAGGTTATATAATGCTGAGAAGAACTATTCCACCACTAAGTGTGAGGGTTTAGCCATGGTATACGAACTCCAGAAGTTTAGACACTATTTTCTGGGTGGACATTTTAAGATTTACATGGATCATTCCATGCTAAAATACCTCGTCAATAAGCCTATGTTGGGGGGGAGAATCTACAGGTGGTTGTTATTATTCAAAGAGTATGACTTTGAAGTCATTGTGAAGCTTGGACAACTGAATGTGGGACCAAATCATCTGTCACACATCGAAATAGGGGAAGATTCCACTAATTTGGAGGAGGGATTATCTGACGTGTAGATATTTATTGTGCGCATTGCGGATGGTCATTTTGAAGATATCATTCACTTCCAAACAACATGAACTACTTAGGAAGGCTACACCTTCCAACAAAAGAAGGAGTTAGTGGAGCACGTGCTAGACTTTTCTGTCATTGCTAGGCATCTGTACAAAATGGATTCTGATGAAATATTGTGACGATATGTACCAGAGTTTGAAAGGAGCAGTATCCTCGCAGACACTCATCGGGGCACCGTGGGATTTTATTATGTAGGAAGCGCTATTGTGTAGAAGATTCTATGCACAGGGTTGTGGTGGCCAACCCTCCATCAAGATTCAAAAGCTTATTGCAAGGCATGCAATGTGTGTCAAAGGAGGAGCAGGCCATCACAGAGGGATGAGTTGCCTCTGAATCCAAAGATAACATTACAACCCTTTGAGAAATGGGTGATAGATTTTGTGGGGCCCATTCAACCCTAAGGTAAGAAGACAGGATTATGGTACATTATCACCGCGATAGAGTATTTGACTCGATGGGCAAAGGCACAGCCTATGAAAGATTGCACAGGCACAACTACTGCAAAGTTCCAGATTGAGTATATACTGACGCAATTTGGGTGTCCAAATATTTTGATGAGTGATCACGGTATGCATTTTGTAAATGAGACAATCAACACGCTAACAGAGGAATTTCAGTTATATCACCAGATGAGCATATCTTATCACCCACAGGTTAATGGAATAGTAGAAGCATTCAATAAGGTGCTAGAAAATGCATTCACCAAGGTTTACAATGGTTCATGAAGTGATTAGGACCTATGCATACCCGTAGTGCTATGGGCCTATCAGATGATATGCAAGAAGTTGACTGGACAGACACCATTTAGGCTTATATATGACATTGAAGCAGTGATGCCCATGGAATATATCGTGCCTAGTCTACGCATAGCAGCACTCACAGGTATGATGGATCACAGAGCCCTAGAAGAGAGGCTTGTGCAGCTAGCTAAACTTGAGGAAGAGATATTTCTAGTTGGATTTCACCAACAAGTCCAAAAGTAGTGCGGAAAATCATGGATGATAAGCACATTAAGCTACACATCTTTAAGGTAAATGACCTAGTTTTGTTATATGACAATAAGTTTGATAAATTTCCAGGAAATTCAGAATGCATTGCTTAGGGTCATATGTCATTAAGGAGATTACCGATGGTGGAGAAATTCAGTTTGTTAAATTGAATGGAGCTCCCTTCCTAGGAAAGTTGAATGGTAGCCGATTGAAGCCATACATGATGGTCCAGCCATGTGACTATATGAGGGTAGCACAGTCTTCACACTTCATGTAGCCAAAAGGAGGCATGGAACTATAAAATACACTACCTAGGTTGGGGAGATGTGTGATTGGAGGATTGTGAGAAGCAAGAAAGTGTCATAGGGTTCACAACAGTAGGAAGGGAGCTGCGCTACCGAGGGAGAAATTGTGTAGGTCAGCTGGAAAGTGATCGTTAAAGTCATTTTTCATCATTTGATGGTAGAAATGTGGCCAAATGGAGTGGGCAGATGACATTTAAGATGGAATTTATGGGTCAGATCCTTGAAAATCTGTCGCCAATCTAGCAATAATGAACTGAATGTGGGGGGAAAGGTTGGATTTGAATTCAAAATGCCCTATATATTACAAGTGGCTACCCAACGAACAAAACTTGCCATTTTGAGAATTGAGTTGTTGAGCTCTTAGGTGCACATCAACCGAGAATTATTCGAAGCTCTAATAATGAGTTCGGTGTTTGAGCAATTACCAGAGGTGACACAAGAAATGTTAAATACTGTTATGTCAACACCTGCCGAAGTTATGGATGTCGATGTAGTGACGACCGAGGAGGTTGTGCACAAAGTTGTTATGGAGGCAGAGGAAGCTACTCCAGAGGTTGCTTAATTATTAGAGGAATTTCTCAAATTGCCACAGATGTGGAGACCAAAACTGATCCCAACCAAGGAGAGAGCGAAGGATAAGAAAGCCAAGTAGCCTACAATACCGAAGCATGCCTCGCTGAGAAGAAACCCACCAAAGGACAAGCCCAATGCACAAGAAAAGGGAAAAGCCATCAATTTGGAACCAGAGGAGGAAGAAATTGAAGACATCCCGATGGATGATGAGGACATGGGGATACACAAGGAGGAAGTTGAAGTCCAGGGTGCTGACCCTATCACTCAATCGCCTGAGTATGTCCTTCCATGCAAGGAAAATACCACGGTGCCAAAAGATATCGATGAGAGAAAGGTCCACTTGCAATGTGATGAGATTGTTTTGGAAGGACCACGCTTAGGGTGGGTTCCTCTGTTAAAGCTAGAATACTAGGACTTAGCCAACCATGAGAAGTTCCCACACTTGGTGACCGAGCAACTAATGCATTGCATTATTGATAGAACCACCGAGATGACCAAATTGGAGCTGAAAAAGTGGCTCAAGGGAGCAGACAAGGCAAGTCTGCTCAACTTGCTAAGGGTGTTGCACTACAATCGCACCCTAATTACAGTATTGGTCATCAAGCAGATGCTATGCTTGGAGCATGATGGGTGTCTATGGCTAGATGAGCCAATACCCATCACCAACAGATTGATCCATAGGATCATGCATCTGCCCTATATAGGTGAAAATCCAACCATGATGTTTGGTGGAAAAGGTGGTGAGCAGGCCCTCACAGACGCCATGAAAGAGAAATTTAAGCCTGTGAAGAAGCCACGCAGATATGAGATATGAAGTATCAGTGACCCTACAATAAAGGTGGCCACATAATTTTTGGCCTAGAAGGTGATGAGGAAGTGTCATGCTGATGAGGTTCCCGCGCTTGTCATTGCAATAGAAGCCCAGTGCACTGAAGGAGTCTAGTTCAATTGGGTACACTATCTATATGGTGAATTCCTTGTAAATTTCCATGAGGCACAGGAGCTCAGTAAGACATTTCACTATGCATGGCTCTTGCTGCCTATTGTGCTAGTAGCATGGGAGCTACCAAAGGATAGTCAATTCCCCTCAGTCATGCCAGACTTACCAGAAGCCACATAGTACGCTTCGCTGTGGGTGACCAAGGATGCACAACACATCAAGGAAAACAAGATATTTAGGATCTTGATAGAGATGAAAATCCACATGGATATCAATAGAAATCTGTAGTTTTCACCTACTATGCTTTCCAACCTGCAGGGCTACACATAGTTCAAGGAAGATTTTCACCATGTGTCAGTAAGGGCGCAAAAGGACCCTGCGTAGACACGGTATGAGTTGCCTTACTTGGCAACAGACAATGAAATTGATGTAGTTCTTGATCGTTGGCAGGGAGAATTGTGCACTACATCAGACTTGGTGGTGGGGGCGAGCAAGTCTGCCATGCAGTGCAAGAAGGAGGAGGCTAAGCTCAAGATGGTGCAGTGAGCCGAGAAGAGGAAGAAGGAAGTCACTGGCAAGGCCTAGGTGGAGCGCGATGCCACTATGCAGACATAGAAGCAAACAGGTGGAATAGAGTGAGGCTTTAACAAAGGCCCGAGGTCACCTTCGCCCGAGACAAAGGCAGAGACAAATGAGCAAACAGAGCAGCACAACCTAGACCTGCAAGCGATGTCCACCTACATCAAGCATCCAAGGCGGCACGAGAAAGGAGGGTTGAGGAAGAAATCCAAGGCCACTAAGATGTTGTTGGACCCAATCACCCTCACAAAGGGCAACTTGAACGACATTGGAGACATGGTGCGGGATGTCACCGTGGAGGCCCTCCAGTAGTTGGAGTAGTAGTAGCAACTAATATTAGGGGCCATCTAGATAGGTCTATAGGAGATACAGACTTGCGCATCATATGCTAGCACGGTGTCCACCAGCCTTGCTATCAACACTTCAGAAGCTGCCAAGATGCTACACGCGAAGGTCTCTAGCACTGTAGTGTTGCCCAATGGAGCATTGACCATGGAGAATGAAGTTGACGGGCCCATTTTCAGTGCCCTCAAGGGAGTGTGGTTGAATTTGGCACCACTCCGTGGCAAGGCACTCCACCTATTGCAGCATGGAGTGATCATGGAGCTAAGGGCCTGTGAGCACCATGCCCTATAGGTTATCAGTGAGTAGAGGATTAATAATGAACATATGGCCCTACAGAGAGAGTCTGCCATTGCTTCTATGACCAACGTAACCGACCAGAACAAGTGTATAATTCAGGTTATGGAGGAGGCATGCCAAATGGTTGCAAAGTTGGCCATTTTGGAGGAAGAACCGGTCGAGGTGTGCATCTGCACACTAGCTATAGGGGTGTGCAATGCTTGCATAAAGATGGCTAGGGTTCAACTGGAGTTAAACCTACGAATCACCGCACTATAGTTGAAGGCCCAACCTTCAACACCACAATAAGGAGCAACGTTCAACCACTGTCACAGAAGGAATAGCAGCGGTCGACAGTGCAGTAGCAGTCTACACACAAATTTTTGAACAGTTGTTCGAGGTCTTGACTAGCTTGTAGGAGGACCCTAATGTACAATGTCCAGAGACAGAAGCGCGAGAACTGCAACAACGCTATGACAAGGTCAAAGGCACAATGTAAACCTTCACGCTCACATAGATGACAAAGCTACAGGAGGCCAAACAGTTGAAAGAGTAGGTAGATGCAACACAACACATGGAGGCAGTGTTGAAGGCGCGATTGAAGTCGTAGTTGGATGAGGCTTATGTGGTTACAGCCTCTGTTGAAGGAAATCTTGCGACTTTATAGGCAACTCATCAAAAGCTTCAAGCCAACAGTTCAGGAGCAGTGACCAAGTAGATGGTTGAAGAAGCAAAGCAAGCAGTTGCACAGTGCATTGTCAAGGTTGTAGTCATACAAGTTGAGCCCATAGGTCTTTGTGCTAAGATCTCGGCACTTGCAGAGTGACTCGAGAGCAAGTCACGATGTTTTTGTTGGGGGCCTGTTGGGAATAGGATCTACCAAGGATAAAAGCCCATGTTTTGGGTCAATTTTTGTAATGAATTTGTAAATTCTCTACATTTTGTGGTCGTAGAGCATGAAGGTGGCATGATTCATAAAGGGCTTTTCACGCTTACTTTGTAAGGTATAAATTCGGTTGTAAAGATCTACCCATGGTCCATGGACCATGGGATTTTTTAAAAAGAGATAAGTAAGTAAGCTCTAAATAGTTGTAAGTTTTTGGGAGTAGAAGATAAGGCTTGGAGTCTTGGTAAAGAATTCTAAATTTTGGGTCTTAGCATAGGTAGAGGCTCTACAGCTGAGTGTGTAGAGGCCTAGGGTAGAAGTCTGTAACTGAGTGCACAGACCCCTACAACTATGTGCGTAGGGTTGTTGGAGTCTGTAATAATCTGAATACATCAATAAAGAGAAGTATTCCACAATTCTGTGTATTTACTTCCTGTTAATGCATCTTGTCATACTATGTATGGATTTCATTTATAATTCTTATGTGATGCACGAATGTATGTAATTATGTTGGTTAATTAAACACAAGTGATAATCTCAGTTTACATAGTGCTAACTGTGATCATTTAGTAAGATAAGTAAAACACTTAAGATAACTTGGGAACCTATAATAGTCTGTTGTCATAGCAACGCGAAAGTACTTGGACCACTGGCTAGGGCTGCACAAAGGTCAATCATACTCCTTCACAGAGGTACTGAAGGGTGGAGTAAATGGATAGATTGGTAGAGCCCGAGAGCTTAGTGACCTACAAGAAAGTAGGAACAAAGGGTATAAACTGACATCACAACCGTCTCAGGGTGCAGAAACCTGGTTCCAACATCCCCCCATTCATGTGAGACTTTAGTCCATGATCTACAGGCTGATGCTGAAAGGGTCAGTGGTGTAGGAATTTGTTTGGCTAACTAATGCTGAACCTGGGTTAGGCCCCATGCAGCCAACATTGCACTAGTCTTCTTATCAGGTGGATTGATTAGCCCAAAAAAATCAATCACCCACTTATCAAAATCCCACAAAGCAACTTCTCGATTCAACAGTCAATTCATCTCTTCTTGATGGTCTTCTAGTCCGTTGGTAATCATCAAGCACCACAATAGTTTTAAGAATCCTTATGCACCAAAAATCTTCCACGTGGTGTCTTTTCCTGCATAGTGTCCTCACGCGACATCACCATGTGCCTCTACCAAAATACTATCTTTCATGCTCAGGAACATATCTATGCAGTATCTCATTAGGACACATTTTATACAAATGCCCATCAATTAGAGAAAAATAATTAGCTTTGATTACTATTTCTCTCTTCTATTACATTGTATACTCTACAAGGGCTACTCTAGTAGTCAAAAACTAAATAATATCTACAAAATTCTCATCAACAACCCTTACTACGAAGACTTTTGCATCTCATAATCCTTCTTCAATGTTAGGTGGTTATTCGGTAGTCTCAATATTGGATAGATGATCTAGCCTAGCATTCAGTTGTCCTGGCTTGACTATTACTTCAAAATAATATTATGGGAATAGCAAGAGCCATCTACAAATCTTCCCCCCAAACACAGGCTTGTTCACTAAGTATTTCAGTGCAGATTTGTTCATGATGATCTTGAAGTGTGCACCTAACAAGTAATGCATGAACTTCTATAGCATGTACACCATAATCAAGTTGACTCCCTCCATTGTGGAATAATTCCTTTCCACCTTAGACAATTTATGACTTGTAAATGCAATGGGGTGATCAAGATCCCCCTCTGCTAGCTTCACTAAGATAACTCTCAAAGCTATGCGTGATGCATCCACATGAATGTGGAACTCATTCTTCCAATAAGGAAACACTAGGATCAACATAGTGACCATTTTCTACTTTAAGATGTCAAGGCTCTTTTGATACTCATCATCCGAATAAAAGGTGGCATCTTTTTTAGTAATTTCTCTAATGGTGCAATGATCTATTCCTACAGCTTAATGAACTTTCCATAATATTTAATGTGTCCAAGAGTTGTGTGTGGATCCTTCACATTCTTTGGTGGATCCAAATTGATAATAACAATGATTTTTGCAGGGTCCACCATCAGCTCCTACTTATATACAACATGTCCTAGTAAAATTCCATAAGATACACAAAAAATACACTTCTTCAGGTTCAATGATATTTGGTAGTTCTAGCAGGTATCCAACATTAAGCGTAGGCTTGAGACATGCTTTTTTAATAGTTCAAAGACTATCCAGTAATCAAATTAAACCTCTAGAAACTTGTGAATGAATTCTTTAAATGCTGCAATGACAACTCTAGAAAATATCACCTATTCATTCTTCAACCCAAATGGCATGAGTATATATTGAAAGGATCCCCATTGAATAGAGAGAGTGATTTACTTCTATCTTTCAACGCTATCTTAATATGATGGTGCCCTGAAAACCCATCTGTAAAGGAGTAGGCCTCCTATATTCCTACATTTTCCAAAACTTCATCCGTGAACGGTGCTAGGAATGGGTCATGCACACATGTGTCATTCAGCTTCCTTAAATTGACAGATGTCCTTATTTCTTCCTTATTATTTTTCTCCTACTTTACCATTTGGATCACCCATTTAGATTCTTCTACAGGTTTGATTATGCTAGCTATGACCATCTTCTCAAGTTCCTCCTTCACCCTCTCTTTGTATTTCAGGTTGAGCCTATTAGGCCATTGTTTTACAGGTTTTGCATCTAGATTCAAAGGGTCTTCATTACGCCCAAATCTCCTACAATGCCTTTTAACTTCATGAACTTTGTTGGAAACAACTCGTGATACTCATGCAGTAATTTCGTGACCTTTCCTATTGTATCCTCATCCCATTAATGTTATATACCTAGGGGGGATAATATGGGGTACCAAGGGAGGTACCCAAGGTAATAATGTAATAATGAGATGGGCCATAGTAATAAATAAAGTGGTTAACCCATATCATGTAAGGGACCACAAGTAGTTAGTAATAATGTAATGGGCCCGTGGTATTAGTTGATGGTATGAGGGAACCATGGTAATGACCCATGGTATTGTATGTATGAGGCCTATATAGAGGCTAGAGACTCCACATGGGAGAGTGTGAAGGAAGAAGTCAAGGATTATTGTATGAACAAGCATATGGTTTGTGGAGTGTTCTCCTTCCTTAAGAAGTGAATGTATGGTGTTGCCCTACCATAAGGGTTTGATATCAATAAAGAATCATTTCATATTATTTCTAGGTTTATTTGCATTATCTTATATTTTCATATCAGATCTATAATATTTCCGGGTTAGATCTATAACAATTGGTAACAGAGCTATAACAACTGGTATCAGAGCGATAACAAGTAATCTCCTATGCACACAAGCTTGGGCTTCACCTCTGAGCTGATACTGACCTGCTTCATCGTAACATGATGTATTACATAAGGTATTTCAATGTCTATTCCTACCACTTCGTGCTATCCTTTTGACTAGGGAATATTAATATTGTGTGGATCTTCCTCGCCCTTCTCAGCGATCATATTATAGCATTCTATTGTGAGCTACAACTATGTGTTCCAATAAAGTTTTACCCAAGTCATTGGCTCATTGGATGTCCCGAAAATTGTTTCTCTAATTTCTTGAGGGGCATCATATATACACTAAAAACCATCCTCAAAGCTAAAACTCAATATAAAACTTTCCTTCAGATCATTCCAATCGGTGGTGCCATGGCGCAACTCTATTTCAAGATACTAATTCATTGGTATTACATCCAACGTGTGAAAAAATACATGTACCCATTATGGTTGAGGTTCTTTGCCACATGCCTTAGTCCAATGAGACAAATGATCTCGAGGATCATACTTACCATTGTAATTCTTTATGATCCTTTTGTTTTCATGACCAAAAATAAGCCTCATCAACTGTTGGTACTCCCTCCAATCTCCTATATTATCCTTATGTATCCCCACCAATGCACAAGCGTAGCCCTGAAAGCTATATCCAAGGCCTGGAATCGTTGTTTTTCTAGTACATCCCTTTCAAAATAATCTAGAAATTAGATGACATCACCTATCCCATCATAATATGACAAATTATGTACCTCGATTGATATGCAATGAAGAGAATTTGTTAGTCTATTATAGCATAGAGTAGAAACTTCATGCAACCAGTTCTGCCAGTTCTCCAATTCTTCATCCAAGTCTAAATGACATTAACTATCCTTCTCCCAACATACTCTTCCATCTGCGGGGAGGTTGATCCAATCCTCGTCTCATGCAACTAACTTGTATATATGATCAACATCTTCATCATCATATTCTTCACAGACATGTTTTATATGTCATGCTCCTTTAAAGGGATCTAAAGGAACAATGACCCAAGAACCATTCTTTTCAAATACCATACTTCTCCCTTTTAGATTGATATGGCTTCCATATTAGAATCCCAATTGATTCTGAGTAAATATGGATACATATTACTATCGTCCACAATCTCAATGACTTCAAAATTTCCCATCATGCTTTCTCTTTCAATGTTTACAACAATGCCTGAAAATCGACCCATCGAGATAATATTTAGTTGATTGGCCATGCATAGCTGAATCGATGACCACTGTAGCTTTGGTTTCCCCATCAACTCCAAAGTCTACCTTGGTAAGACATTCACATCCAATCCCAAGTCCATAATTTCTTTATCCAATTGATATTTGACAATCTATGCATTTAATGACATTTCTCAGCCAGTTCTCTTCTTGTTTTTGTTGACCTTGTTTACTGCTCATTGTTCAGGCTATGGCGTCTCTTTATTGGCCCAGTTGTTGATCGGTTCTTGTAATGCTTCCACTACTTTTTGGTCCCTTAGAAAATTCATAAATGTCTATAGAATGGACTTCAGAATGGTTGAATCAGGGTTCTCCATCACACTAACTACTTTAGGAGTGTTTTTCCTTAGTACTATTTGCATTTACATCCTTGATGTTGAAGCTCCTAGGTCCATGAAAATTTTCTTCGCCTCCATGAAGGTTTCCTTCTCCTTTTGCAGATAGAACCAAGTACTATTTTCTCCTACCTTATTCTTCTTAGCCATTAAAATAGGGAAATCCTCTATCATGTGGTCAAAATCTCTACAATATTGACAGGAAGGGTGACTACAATATTCACCATAGTTATAGCATACAATCTGACCCTGACCTCGTCCAACACCTCCTCCTCGATCTTCAAATCCTCTATGGGTCACAGGTGAACCATGATATTCATGTGCACGACCTTCAAATTGTATCCCATATGTTGGAGTTTGACTTACCATCAATTCATATATGCTACAATCCCTCTCATCATGTCCTACTGATTAACAAAAAATACAAAATAATTACTTTGGTGACTGCACAACATTTAAATTACAGAAAAAAATTAATTACATGTATCATTATGGTTTTAACAAAATTAGAAATAAAAATGTTTCTATATAGATATGTGAAATTTATATATATATATAAACTGTATTTTTAATAATAGGCATAGATCCATGTTAAATCTAGACCTACCAAGCTTTATGAAGAATCAAATCTCTCGAGTTGCAATGTTTGCATACAAAAAGAAGCTTGTGTCATGAGATATTTAATTCTTCTCAAACCCTAGTAGATCAAGGGTTAAGAGGGATCTATGCTAGTTAATAATTTATTGTATTGTTATTATATACTTGGTTTTGTAATTATACATATAATAAAAAATATTTATTCTTTGTATTATAATTTTGACAATATTTAAGAAAAACAAATAAAAGATTGCAAATATTTAGAATATATTTTTATTGTTATAGTAAATATTTTTTTAGTCACTATAGTAAAATAAAATCGAAAAGAAAAATAATTAAAGAGGTAATAATATATTCATTCATTATTAATAGCCCCAAGGGTTAGCTTAACTAGTTGAGTCATCATTGTTAAATGCCTCACCGATCAGGAGGTAACAAGGTCAATTCTCCTCAACGCCCTTGGGGTTAGGCCATGCTAATCTGGCTAACATGCTTTAAAACATTCCCTTCGGGATTAATCTGCCTAGATTTTCTAGTGGATGTATTGGCCACCTAGTGTCCATGAACCACAATGTAATATATATATACATTGATTATTCTCTTATTTTATATTAATTAGTGATTTCTTAACTATAATATTTTGTTAATTGTTTTGTGCATATAAATGATGATATTATTTTGAAGTAGATTTCAAGTATCTAATGTGAATAATTGTTATCAACTACAAGATAGAAAGGAACGATAATATGATGATTCAAAATTGTATTACTTTACAAGACATTGTTCTCTCAAATTAATTTAATGAATATCCAATTGATTTTCTAGTGAAAAGAAAAAATAGAAGTAAAATGTTTTATTAAATGAAAAGAAAAAATAGAAGTAAAAGATTTTATTTATTATAAAAAGAGCCATCACATTAGATTTAAGGGGTTGAAAATTATGGAATTCAAGCTTGGGCTTTTTTGCCAAGAAGAGGAAAAGAAATGAAGACCTAGGTGGTTGTACCAAGGGAAAGAACTCATGCTATCACAATTTTCTTCTTGAAATCATAGTAACTAGGGTTGTAAAATCTTGAGCAAGGCTTGTGCATTATTGTCAAGATTTTAAGTTCATATTTAAGGCAAGAGGATCTAAATATTCTCATCAACTTTAGCATATTATTATCATTTTATTGAATATAATTTTGAGACCAATGTTATCGATTGACTAAAATTTCTTTTTGACCAACTTTGAATATATCTACTACCTACATTATTGTTAGATAAGTATATTTTCCATTTTTTTTTAATTCATGTCATCACTTTTTTCTTGAACTGATTTGATTTGATAAATTTCATAATAAATTTAAATGTTAAATAAGGTTTATTATCATACCAAATAACTATTTATTTGAATGATCAATTTACTTTGTTGTTATAATTTATTAAATCCTAGAAGTATTTCAATGGATTTAATGATTCATTATCCTTTTCCAAATTGAATTATTATCAATAAATATTCTCTTAATTGGGATATTTAGAACTATTTATTTCTCCTAGTTGGAATTGTTAGATTTAGAATAGAAAGTAGATATAGATGAATTAGTCATCTTATTTTATTTAAATAGATTGAAATATGTTTAGGATTTCATAAAGGGTAATATATCTCACTTGCAAATATGTTAAATCCTCTGATAAAATAAATTGAAGAGACAATACACAAATAAGATAGAAATGCTTCTCTTTATTGATCAAACCCTTGAGATAGGGAAACACCATACAACTACTCCTTAAGGGAGGATAACACTCCTCAAGCTAATGTTTTCTAATACAAAAAATACTTGAAATATCTCAAGAGAGAGTCTCTAGCCTCTATATAGACTTCATACATACAACACCATGGGTAATTACCATGGGTCTCTCAATACCATACATCCAATGCAATAGGCTTATCACGTTATTCCCTGACTTCTTGTGGTTCATTGCATAATGTCAATTAACCACTTTATTTATTAACTATAGCCCATTTATCTATCACCCTTACATTATTACATCACATTATTCCCTTTGGTACCTCTCTTCGTAGCCCATATTATCCCCCTAGGTATACTACAAAAAGCTTCAATGAAATTCTATTTTGAGGAGAAATCTAATAAGTGGTAATTAGGCCTATCTACCAATGGACATCACCATACTAAAAAAAATATAGGCCTCATTTTGGACTTGATAAGGTATTGATCCCCCATTGTAGGAGGATTTTTTTCTACCAGCCAATAGGTTGTAAGTTGAAAACCCATGCATATACCCTCAAAATCTATCTACACTCTAATACCATTCCAACAGTCCAAAGATCACCTCAATTGGAACTCATATTTAGAAGCTATACCTCTGATAACATTACTTACCTAGTTGACCACTATGGTATCAATGCATGTCAGAGCAACCCCTGATGCTAAGACATGTGGGCCTAGCCACATGAGGGCTTTCAAGAAGATTCTACATTGACAGAAACCTTACCACATTGAGGGCGAGGAAGTCAAACCCCTAACCCTAGATGGCTATTGGGATATGTTAAATATCAAGTTAATAGAAGGAAAAATTGTTCCATGATTTTGCATTGTACTTGTTAAATATTTGAGAAGAACATCTAAGGGCAGTATTTTTAGAGAATAAGGAGGATATCCCTCACCTTATAGGTAAGTTTTCTCCCATGTTTGGTTTTATAGGAGAAATATTATCTTCATTTATGTGGATGGTATTTTTATGTGATTTCTCTTTCCATTTCCTGTTTGAATTTCTTTTTTTTTTGTGTGTTGTAAGTTTCATTTCCTTCAAAACTAGAGATTACAAGATAATTCTGAGAATTCCTAAGTCAAACTCTCACAGTGGATACCTCAACAAAGCCAAAAATTTACTCTCGATAGAGAGGTAAGATGTAATTGAGTACCAGGATAATCAAAGTTTATAATACTAAATTGAGTAGGTTTTGCTAATTAGTCATGAAAATAAATAGTAGGAACAAGAAACCAATATAATAGGATCATGAAATAAACTAGGCTAATGGATGAAAGTCTATGGAAACAACCTAAATGGGATCTATGGTGTTTTCTATGTTGTTGCTCACTAAGGGAGGGATGTCAAGATACTACTTAATGTGCTACATCCTTTAGTACAAGTCCTTCATGTGATGATGTAAATGCTGAAGGGAATGTGGATATCTACTCAATGCTCATGTTAGTCCAATATGGTTCTTCCCAAGAGGAACTCTATGTGTCCATGGAGATCAACTATGTGCTCGACCGTGAGTGTGCCTGGTGTCCTGTACCCAGTCTTCCAACTCAGGAAGAACCTCCATGTCCGATATTTGTAGCCTATGAGTGGTTCCTTCTTCATCATCATATGTTATCTCTTCCTAGATGGGCCTCAACATGAGGTCACATATGTGGGAAGTAACTTCCTCTAGATGATGATGTATCATGTGTTACCCATTTGGGCTTGCTCCTCATAATAGGTCCCCTATAGACATGGGCAGGTTGACGAGGCATGGGGTAGTGGTCAGAGAAGGGAAAGAGGCCAAGCATCTGGGGGGAAGGAAGGAGTATTAGATATCCAAGGGGAGCATCATGTCGCAAGTGCATAGAGTAAAGGGGTGGTATGGTAAGAGTTAAAACTAAATAATGTCATCAACAATGATGACAGGAAAAGGGAAGGAAGAGTGTATGCGAGAAAAAATGAATATATTTAAGACTTACCTAGGGAAAATACCAACAACGAAGGTCCCATTGTGAAGGAACAAGAAAAGCATAAATATTAGCTAAGGAAAATAGAGAGGGAAGAAAAAGGAGGGTGAAATGATACTAGAGGATACAAGAGTGGATTAATTCTCGAAAAAGGAAATTACACTAGGAGAAGACCAACAAGGATAAACCTAAAATTTGTTGCCACGAGCGAGGAGAAAATGTCTAGAGGTGAAGAGGCCCAAGCATAAGAGCATCTAGAAATCTCTCTGACCTATAGAAGGAATGTAAGTGAAAAGTGAAATAGATCCTGTAGATAAAATGGATAGTACCAAAAACATTGTTCCGTCATGGAGCTTAGGATGGAGCAAACTCCCTAAATTAGAAATTTCCCAACTGGGGAGGCTAGTTCTTACCTATCCAAACCATCGAGGAACAAAGCAATGGAAACAACCAGGTGAAATTTTTGCATGTATTTTTTGATGAGATTATAGGATTACATTGACCAACAACAACTATATATATAAGAAATTTATGAATTAGGATTTTCAAGCCATGGTTGAACCCCCCCCCCCCCCCTGCCCCACCCTACTAGAACCCCCCACAAGGAAAGCCCAATTGACAAGAAAAGTGCATTGAGAAACAACTAAAAGACGAACATGGGTTATACTGAATGTCAATCAACATGTTTAAGAGTTATGAAATTAAGTTTATCAAAGGGGTATGTTTCCACTTTCCATAGTACTTTGTCCAGGTGGGATGGCAGCACCCCACTCCACTCCTACCCCCTTTGTCTCAATTAAGTACCCCATCAGGGAAATTATTTCATAATTCATACAATATAGTATTTAATTAATCTAAATATAAGGAAATAAATAAACATAATCTAATATTTAAAAATATTATAAGATATATTCTAATGAACTATTTTAGAAAGACCAATTACATCCTCCTTTATTAATGTCACAGGAGGAATACTATTACTTAAGGCAAACATTAACCACACAGAGTAAATTGATTTCATCTCTACAAATGGATTAGCAATATCAGTTGCCTAGGAAATATTGGTCATCTATAAAGATGGGCCATTTTTCTTGCTGACCATAAATTATAGCCATCTACATAACGTCATTCTGACTCCTCATTCAAGCATGATAATCCATGAGCTATATTATTTTATTTCATTTGAAAAGTCATAAAAAGCATTGATTGATTGAAAAATGATGAAGAAACTTCTAGGGATGTCCTTCTCACATATTAACATGATATTTATTAACTTTACATTTGGGGCATTGCTTTAAATATATTGTCCATTATATATAATGTGTCATGCAATAATTAAAATTTAGGGCAATATTTATTAATTTTATATATGAGACTTTACTTCAAATATTGTTTCCATTCTCCATAATATATCGTGCAATCATGAAGACATGTTTCAATCATTTGATACTCCATTCCTATATATTTTATAATGGTGTGTACTTCTTAGAAAGTGTAAGGAAAAGTGTTTGACTTTGGTAATGTAATATCAACTACTAACTTACAACAAACCAAAATTATTTTTTTCCAAATAATTGTAATTTCACATTTCTTTCTCTTTTCCATGAGAAATATCTTTATATTCCATAGGAGGGATATACATATTTTGGCCCTCAAGAAGAATACTTCAAAACAACAAGGCTTGAAGTAATTACAAGAAATACTCATTATGAGCTCAACTAGCAGGATTGAACTCGAAGTGGGGGGGGGGGGGGGGGGTTGGTGGTAACGACATTTATTCCAACCAATAAAGATAAACCAAATTTGAAATAGTGGCATCCTTATTCCATCTATGAAAATTAACATGAACATAATGTTTATAATTAATTTCATACCTTAGTGTTTGTATGAAAATTGTCTAAAATACTAATCAAAACCTTCAAGTTCACTAACTATAAACTAGGGGTTTATTTTCTAGTCTAATAAGAGGGATAGATCATGAATCCCAACATTATCACATATGGTTACAAAGATATCATGAATGAAAGTCACCTTTTATCCCACTGCGATATATTTATCATTTTCTTCCATTATATTTTAGTCTTTCTCAAGGTTGTCATCTATGAGAAAACTACCTTGAACTTCATTTTCATTTTATGTGTATGTGTGCATGCAATTTAGAAAACACTCATGTGCATCATCTTACCATTAAGTAACAACCAAACCTTATTAATAAATATCCATGTTTTGAATATTATTTTTCCATTACAAAATTCTATCCATATTGATAAACTTGCATATCGTTTTATGAAAAATAACACTTATAATCAATACCTTTCCAAATCATTCTTCAAAATAGAGTTTCAATGAGTCTTCTAATATGTAAAACCATAAAAATCAACAAAATTAGTATCACCACTATAAACCCTAACACTTTTGAAAATTTCCTTTTCCTTTCTCTATATATCATGTGCATTGGCATTGCCTCTATTAAAATTTTTCCATTAACATTTTTAATCATATTTATGAGATATTATGCTTTCACAAAATAGTAGATAGACCTGCACAAAATAGTTCCTTTTTAATCCAACTATTATGCTTTTTTTAACCTCACTATCATGTTTATGATATCTTCTTTTTCCCCTTTCCCCTCTTAATCGTAGTCCTATATTTCCCTTTAAAAGTTTCTCTCTTCCATAATTCTCTACTAATTCTATCTTTTTCATCTATAGAAAAACGTCCAACGCTCAATGCCTACGTGAAAAGTGTAGGCCCCACATAAGTATATGCATTCAATTTACGTGGAATTTCGATATAAATTTAGCTAAAATGATTTTATACATCGATATATTAGTTTTAACATCAACAATATGATGTCTTAAATGTAGACAACGTGATGATACTTTATCACATGCTAGAAATGATAAGACAATGACAGTGATAAAGGAAGATCATCAATATATCAAGTGAATTTATAAATATTTTCTATTGCTCTTGAAATTAATTTCATAATAGATGTTTTTTTTTAATGTCAAATGTAGTAGTATAATAAAGCTCAACCAAGTTCTTTCAGAGATGGTATAATATGGATACTTAGATTTTTTTATAGTTTAAAAAAAGATTTAATCTACTTTTTAATATTTTAACATTGTGGATTTAATAAGGAAAGATGTAAGTTTCTTACAGATGCAAATATATATAAGAGGTATAGATATTGATTTCATTATTTCATAAAATATAATTAAATTAATCAGTGTGTCAAAATCTTTATGAAAGATAATATAATTATATCTATTAATTTTTCAATGTAATATTTTTTAGTTGAGCCAAAATAGTTTGTTTAATGTTATACATGAAGGGAAATTAAGCTAAGAAACTAGAGGCCATCTTTTTTCTTATCTGTTTTTTATTTGACTGTAAAAAGATAGGAGTAAAGCAATTACATGAAGGGCGATTAATCTAAGAAATTAGAAGCTATCATTTATTATTATGTTTTTTCATTCGATTGTGAAAAAACTCCAGTAATGCAATCATTTGTTCCCAACGTTATATTGTTTAATCCATTAATATTCTCGTTAGTTGAGATACGTTTTTTTGAGAGTAAGCTTATGAGGTTAATGTTCTAGAAAATGATAAGATAAATACAGAAATATTCATACATTTAATTTTCTAAAAAATTATTTATAAAAATACTTTATAAATCCAAAATCATGATCTACTTCCCATAAACAGTCATTTTGTTGAATTATTTTAAGAAATTTATATCCTTTTTGTATAACAAATTTCCATAACAAGAAATTATTGTCTTGACATTCCTGGTCAAAATTAGATATTGTAATCACAAATTTCAATGTACAAGAGAAAAATACCACATCTATAATATAATCATCATAACCTGTAAATGATTCATAAAAATATGCTTTTAAGGGGGGCCATTTTTCTCAAAGGCGATGTAAATATCTAGTATGTAATTGATGTCGTATATCCTTATGCTACTAGTAGAGCTATTAAGCATATCCTTAGACTACTAGTAGTGCCATATAAATATAAGGATAAAAGAAATTGAACAAAAATTATAAACTTCGAGATGAGATCATTTTCAACCCCTAGAAAAACTAAAAAAACCTTGTTTAAATTTTTTTGATTAAGATGAAAATATAGCACACCTGCATGAAAACATCGGTTTACGTGTATGTGTACTAATAGTCTTATTTGTTCTTCATATTTACAACTACTCTACAACCACTATACAAACCACTATACAAAGTGTTATCTATTTTTTTCATATTTACAATCATTATTTATGGTCATATAATATTTATTTGATTTAACCTAAAGTGTTAGCTCAATCGGTCAAGTCAAGGTTTCGCCACATGGGAAGTCATAAGGTCAAGGGCCTCGCCAAATGAGAGGTCATAAGGTCAATTCCCGTAATCTCTATTGATGACCACTTTTTTAATATAAACATTATCAATTTTTTAAAAAGATATATGTATAGTTACTTAATATTTATGCTTAAAAAACATTATCAAATTTGTAATAATACGTGTGTATGGTTACTTAATATTTATGCTAAATTTTTTTATGCAAAATATGTATATGAGTACTAATAGTGTTATTTTCTCTTCATATCTACAACCACTATACAAAGGTGCATATATAAATGTTACTATTAATAAAAACATTATCAATTTTTAAAAGACATGTATGGTTACTTAATATTTATGCTAAAAAACATTATCAAATTTTTAATGATACGTGTGTATGGTTACTTAATATTTATGCTAACTTTTTTATTTAAAATATATATATGTACTAATAGTGTTATTTGCTCTTCCTATCTACAACCACCATACAAAAGTGCATATATAAATGTTACTATAAATACATCTCCTCGCCCTATAATATTTATTCGATTTTTAATAAAAACATTATCAATTTTTTAAAGAGACATTGTATGGTTACCTAATATTTATGCAAAAAACATTAATCAAATTTTTAATGATAATGTGGTGATGGTTAATCATTATGCTATTTTTTTAATTAAATATTATTGATATTTTTAAAATGATATATCACCAGTACAACACTTTTATTTTTATATAAGATAAATAATGGTTTATAAATATGATTAGAATAAAAAATAATATTATTCTATTAAAATTACTATGAACATAGATCATGCACACTAATGGAAATATATCATCACCATTTTTTCATATTGGTTATTTATGATGAAATTAAATTTTTAATAAATAATTTTAAGATAATTTTTAATTTAATAATTTTTTTATTTCTACAAGTGTAATATTGAAGTTTGTTATTTAGTCTTTGGTTTTTTTTAGGTATAAATGTAAAGTTATTTTAAATTAAAGTAAAAATAATAAAATACTATAATTGTATTATATTTTATCTTATAATAATAAAACAATTGTAGTTAAGCCAAAAATGTAATAGTTTTTTATGCATTTGTAAATCATTTTTCGACAAATATTTAAGTCTCTTGGTATAGTCAAATGTTTTCAACAATAAATAAGGTGGGATGTTTACTAGCAATGAAAGTAAATACAATGCCATAGAAAAACACATATGTTTAATGGCAATATTATAGGGAGGACCAATTCCAATAACTAAAACACTATAGAAAATGCAGTACATTCAATCATTAGCTTGATCCTCTCACATTTGTTTCCATTTATTAAATATTAGTTGCACCATATCAGGTGGAATGGTTTTATTTATTAAAATTATTATTCAAATATCATAATTCCAATAATTGAAGCTATGGGAGATAACTAAAATTAGATTTGAATTATGATAAGTTTTAAGTTTTCTATTTTTTGGATGAAGTAATATTGATTAATTTATATAATTTTTTAGTTTTTCAATATTTATATTTGATTGTTTTGATTTTAATTTATGTATTATTTGAGGTGGAAGTGGAATAGTTTTTATTTTTGCTATTTCAAAATATTAATTAAATAATAAATTTTGTTAAATATTTAGTTTTAAAAGATTTTTTAATATTAAAATATATAAACCAAAAGAAAAAATTAATTGTCTAGTAAGAAGCAATGAATTGCATAAATTTTAGTGAAGAGTAACTATTAAAAAGTCTGGCCATTTAAAATTTTACATTTACTTATTAAAGCATCGAAGAAAACATAAATAATGGTGGGTAGTAACAACCATCCTGTTTATTTACATCTTGTTAGTATTCATACTTTATACAGATATTTACTTAAATTATGATGGGTAGTAATTCATGATAAATATGTTATTTAAATGAATATAAGCTATTTTCAAGGATTTTAGTTTTTGGTGGTGTCTTATAAAATTAATAATGAAAAATCTGAATGTATGTAAAAATCATAACGTAAATATTATAGTTGTATTCTAAAATTATCACATGACAATTATCTACATAACATTGTGTTGTGCAAAGGAAAAAACTTTTTCCAAATTTTTTATTTGTTAGTAATTTTTTATACAATTCAATTTAAAATCACCTAAAAAAATTATAAAATCCTCAACTAAATTAAAACAATTTAATTTTACCAAAATCAACCCTTACCTTTTTATTTTGTTTAATATTTCTTTTAATATTTGATAATACACTTAATTTTTCATTTATAATTAATTTTTTTATTCACTTATCATGTAATAACTTTCATATGAAGTGTAATTCCATCAACCTTCTTTACACTTTAAAATTAATTTGGTGTCGCTTCGATGGCCTATTGACTGACATGGCAGAAGCCCATCCGAGTACAATATAAAAGCAGAAAAGAGTACTCATCTAAAAAAATGAAAAGTCTTAAAAAAGCTAGTGGGTCAAGAAAGGGTAACAAAGGTCAGACATGTCCGGACAAAACGAAAGGGGTCCCCAAAGGTGAAATCATTACATAGTATGATTGACCATATACAAAGGCTGTGGGCAGAGGAATTTTGAACTGAATCTGATTTAAATCAGAAAACCTCAGCACTCCAGCTGTTAAACCATTGTCATTGGTATTTTAATATAATTTCAGTAGACCTTAGCACTCATGCGATCTAATAAATGTCATCAGTGCTGTTTGAAAATTCTCTCATGTCATCATGATGATCTTCCCGTATCAACTTTAGTAAGTAAGATCTTCCCGAGGCCGTGGGATAAACAGTGCTGAAACCGCCCCGCTTTTAGAAAGAGCACATGATAAAGCAAAGGGTAAAAGCAAGGGATCTAGAAATGGTACAAGGCAAAAGGCAAGGATAAAAGAAGGCCCGGTGTTTGACCTCCACTCAAAACACAGTTGTACATTTTGAACAAGGTTCTTTGTATTCATCTTCCATAACAAGATTTCATTTTTAATAGGGAAAATTTATCTTTCAGTTGTCAAAATAGCAGTGGGTGTAGTTATTATGGATTGCTATTTACAAATACAAGTTAACTTCTTATTATTATTTTTGGAAAACAATGTTTCTAAGTATTATTTACTAGTGATTTTTAAGGCGCAAACTTTTATCCCTGCTAGATGTTTATAGATAGGTTTTCACTTCTGCCAAATGCCTATGGGGTTTGGGTCATTAAACTGTTTCCTTAAATCCAAAAAGAAAGAACTCTTAATCAAACAAAAATATATTTAAGACATACTGCAAACCTAGAATTACATTTATTTATGTTTGTACATTCTTGATATTTATGGGGCATCACATTTAAAAGATCTTGAGATATAAAAGTATTATCACCTTTCACAATATATCAGTTCTGAGTTTATGTACATAGCAGAATTTGTGAAGTCATTTCCTAAAATTTGAAGGACATAAGCAAAGTAAAAGTAAATTGTTTGCTTCATTCATTCAAGTTTTTAAAGGTTTTTAGGAAAATTTAAAGGACATGAAAAAAATAGATTATTTTATAGGTTGAGTGGGTCTAATGGTTAAGAGCATGTGTTTCCTCCTACGAAGTCACAGGTTCAAAACCAAACTGAGCTGGGTCCCTTGTCTCTCAAACAAAGAGATCTCATACACCAATTTAGTGTCTGGCTTTGGCAGTAACCTTAAAATTTGTTAATAATAATAATAATAATTCATTTATAATTGTTTCTTAAATTTACCATAGAAAACTTCCTCATTTAATTTAGGTAACCTGAATCTGCAATAATAAACTTCCTCATTTCATTTAACTTAGGTAACCTGAATCTGCAATAATATATATATTATTGAATCATAATAATAATAATTCATTTATGGTTGTTTCTTAAATTTACGAGCGAAAACTTACTTAACTTTGCTGATGCTAATTATGTAACCTGAATCTGCAATAATACATGTAATTTGCAATGATGCCGATACCTAAGTATGAAAGTCTTAACACAGGTTTTAGGTCACAGGTTTTAGGTCATTGCTGGTTTTTCAGACGGGAACGGGAGAAATACCTACGCTGGTTTTACGCCAGTGCTTGTTTTCGAAACGAGAATGAAAGAGATTCCATTCCAAAACTGCTAACCCCAGATTTTACAAGAGACCCATGAATATACCATGAAGATGAACATCATTGTATTTCTAATATGATGACAGTGAAGTATATTAGCATTTGATAACGTGTAAAAGAATGTCACTGTGTTTAAACGTTAGGAGAGAAACTTGTTCAAGATTTTATGGGGATGACGAATCTGAACCGTATAAATCTCACAACAAAAAATATTTTCAACATTATTATACCATAAAAGCTTGATCTATACTTAAAATATCATCAAATCTTCGCTCTGTGTGGTGGAATTCTCTCTTTGGTTTTAATAGAAATTTTGCAAATTGCCAACTTCGATGGGTGTACTGGTAAACATAAAGTGTTTCCATATATGGAAAGCGTTAAATATAAAATTATGTTTTGCACCACAGTGCAGTATTTTCAATTGCTTGTTTTTGGTCTTTGGTGGGCATGGTGATATAAAAATTCCGATCCCAATAATAATATTTGATTGGTGTAGTTTTCCATATAAATTGGTCGAATTATAAGAGAGAAA
>APFE030357039.1:0-115737 GCA_000404065.3 Pinus taeda | reverse complement strand
TATATATATGCATGTTTTATTTCTACTTATGTGTTCATAACATGATGCAATTTTATAAATGACGCAAATGTCTATGAAGAAAAAAAATTGTTAATGCATCGGTTAATGTATTTAAATTACGTGGAATATTTTGATATGTAATGTAAGAAAACTTTCTTTCCATCAATCTAAGATGTAGATACATAAGCAATATTTATGGATTTCTCACTAAGTAATGATTGTTTAATTGTAACACAACGAGCTGCAAATCCAACTTGACAACTAAATCCCTAATGCCAAGAGCAACTGCTTCTGACAAGAGTTCAATAACTGCACTATATTGAAAAATATTATTGGTTGTTTGACGAAGGAAGATACCTTGTAAGTTAATCATATTGCCATTAGGGTCATAGAGTACCCATGCTGCGAAAGACAGGTTCCATGTGCTACAACAAACACCATCAGCAAAACAACCAAATGACCTAATGACATCTGCAAACTGAGTGGAACACAAGTAAGCAGAAAAACACATGTCTACATAGCAAATAGACACACCAATAATAAAAAACGCACACTAATGTACAAAGGTTATTACATGAATGACCCGCATAAAAGTTTAGATGGAGTCAATTTTTGGACTCGAGTAATCAATCAAGAGATAATAAAACTAGATTTTTATTGTTGATATGATGTGTAAGCATCGACCTAGCCAAACAATAGAGTAAAAATCATTAAAGGCTCTGCCCCAATGCCCCCCGGGCGAGTGAGGGTTACCATTCATAAGATGAAAAGCCCATTGCAGTAATGGGAAAACGGTACAGATTGGGTGAAGAAATCTCGTAAAAGGAGGCAGGAAAAACATGAACTCATGATGAGGAAAATGTGACCCCAGTTGAAAGATCTTGTCAACTTCAAGGTGAACTAAAATGTCAATGGGTAGGGTAGCAGTGATGTTTCCCTTATTACCTTTTGACAAGAATTCATGTACTAGGATAGGTGTATGAAGTAGAGGTGTAGGAGAATGAGAAAGAGACGCTTCAAGATAGAAAGTCACCTCATCAAGGCTAGGAAGAAAAGAAGAACAATGATGTAGACCATTCCATGGGATTTCATCGAGAGACATGACCTCCACGATACTCTCATCGGTGGGGAATGTTTCATTCAAACGATCTAGATAATCCCATGAACCCAGCTAGGGAGATGGCACGTAAGTGTCCAGGTTCATACTGAAGACAGTATGACTTTTTGAACTGGTTGTTATCACTCAGAAGTTTTCCCTATAAGTTATCAAAAGAAGGAATAATCTGAGGTAACCACAAACCAATCTTTTAGACTCAGGTTCTAGCCAACCTAAGTCCAAAGAGGGCTCTCTCTTTATATTTTAACTTTGTTTTGGGTGGGATTTTAGGCTATTTATTAGAGTTCATAAGGTTTTTATTTTCGTTGGGTGGTGGAATTCTAAGAACAGATGAACGAGCTAGTTTCTTCAAGCCATTGGGCTATGGATTCAGTAAAAGGATAGCATAACTAGATCATATCATTAAAGTGAATGTTCACAGGGCAAGATAGCAAAGCAAAAGGAAAATCTTCAAGGGTTGATGGATGGAATTATTCTAACCAGGGTGAAAGGGCACTTAAGAATCCTTGGACCAGGATCAGAATGAGGAACAGAGGGTGGTCATCAACAAAGGGAAATTAAGAATCCTTTGCTACATAGACCAAAAGGAAAACTATGGAAGCTAAGGAGCAGCTAAGAATTCCCTAGCTAAGATAGTTTAGCAGAAAACATTAAGAATGTAAACAGTCAAGACATAGTGCATTTAAGCAAGTTCTGAAATATCATTCCTAGTTTAACATTTAGATTTCATAGAAACACATATGATTATTAAGAAACATAACGAAAAACAATAATACTCATGAGATAATACTTATTTGATTTTCGTTTTACACAAGAATCTTGAAAAATATCTGAGCTTTATTCCATGATCCAGCAAGCCAATCCAGTTTTTTGATACAATGGGACTTTGATTTGAGAGAAAAGTGCACAAAAATGTCTTTGAATCCACACTAAATACTTCGAAATGTGAAGTATTTATACAAAAAATATTTACAATATCTCATAACAATCTGAGATTTAATCTAGGAAATAAAAATATCTTCAAGCATGAAGATAAAGACAGATGGAAAATTGCATCATGCTGTCCCTTTTATTATGGTAGTTCTGGTTGTTGCAGTTGAGTTGTAGCCCTTTAAATTGGCTGATATTTTTAACATTTATACACTGGAATCTTCTTTATCTTTAATCTTTCACTGATACTCTTTATCCTGCTACTCTTTGACCCCGCTGACCTGTATTTTACTTGTTTTATCTGGCTACCTTCAGATATACTGTGGTAACTTTATGATGTAAAACTTATAGTAAATCTGTCATTTTTTCCCATGATTCGTCGTCAGGTAATTTTTCTTTTAAAATTCTTCTATATATTTCGTCTACCTCTATATATTTTGCAAAATTGGGCTTCGTGACAAAGAAATGTTTCACCTCATGCTCTAGAAAAAAACAGATTCTCCAAAGTATCATACAATACTTTTCCAAATGGCAAGGCTTTGATACCTGAAGTGTTTTCTTGTTCCTTGGCCAACTTCCTTAGTCTGATACTGTAGTCCAATTGGCTCATGAATTTATCATGGATGACCATAGGACTGGGGAGACTTTTGTCCCTCAAAATTTGAAATTTAGCCATGAACTTGTCAATGGCTACCTGCATGTTATGGCATTTTTCTTCTAAGTTGACCATGAGGCTTCTTTCGGAAATAAACTTTTTAACTTCTAGGAAGGCTTCAGCCTTATCCTATATACCAAGCTCATTGATTTCATGCATTTTCTTATTGTTCAGGAAGTGGATGAGTCATTTGACATCATCAGGCATATCACCCAACTCTTCCTTTACTTTTTGGATAGCTCCAGTTGCTGCCTTTACTAGTTCTGTTTGCTCAAATATAACTTGAATTGATGGCCAAATATCATTGACAGAGTCAATGATATTGTCCCAGAGCATTTCTTTAGTCTATCCTAGTGGTTTTTGCAAGGTCAAATCTTTCTCTAGGACTTTGAACTTTTCACCCATTCTTTGTGCTTTTCGTGTTTCCTCTCTTTGTTGAATTTGGGAAAGCTTAAAGTCAGTTTCTAAGCTTGCAACTTTCTCCTTTAGCCTCTTGAGCTCTGTTGCCTGAATTGACATATCCTCCATGGATTGTACTAGATCTGTTTTTTTCTTTGTTGAAGTACCTGGTGCTATAGATTCAGTTGTGATTCGCAATGTTGTGGCAGGTGGAGCTGTAAGTGCCAATGATGTTGCCAATGTAGAAGGAGCTATTGTTGTCACTATGGGAATGGTAATTGTGGAAGTTGTTGCTAGGTAACTTTGCTTGGACTGAATCAAATTTTCTAACTCCTTCTCTGTCTCTTTCAATTGGTCATTTAGCTTTAGGACCAAGTCCATGAGCTCTTCTTATCCTTTTCGTGTCTCCAAGACTTTTGTTGTCTGTGGGTGATGTAATTGTGGAATCTTGAGTTGCTTCTTCAAAGAATCTATGTCATCATTCTTCTTCTTTATCAAATTTTCAGTGGCCTTTACATCTTTGGGATCGTGTCCCAATTCAATGATTAAGTCCTCTAAGGACGTGATTCTAGTGTCTTTGGCCTATGAAAAGGCCTTCTCCAATTGGAACTGAGCTGATATGTTATTCATGGAGTTTTGAAATTGGTGGGCTACGATGGCTTTCCCTATTAAGGTGGAGTAAAGCATCTCGCCTGTCTATTTGTGCAACTCAATCTGGTCAATAAGATGTATGTCCTTTTCCAGTACTTCGAAGTCTATCTTTTTGAAGTTTGCTGCTATTCTCGGTTGCTGAGTAGTGGGCTTCATAAATGTCATCTACATTTTTCCTTCTTTAACATCAAAGGCTAACATAAGCCTTGTTTTATTGGTAGGGGCCATCTTTAAGTACTGTGCATAAGTTTGGGATTTTAGCCTCTCATTTCTGGCTTTTATATCCTTGTATATTTCTCTGATGTCTTGGTCTCGGTCAACTGGCATCCTGAATGAGGACACTTCAACACTCTGCTGCCTTTCCAACATTTGAGTGTGTCATGTGGAAGGTTCTGGTGTGCCTCAAGAGGGAGTGGCATGCTTGCTTCCTTCTCTTTCTGTGCTGGTGGCCCCAACTATTTTTTTTTGTGAATTCCTGTTCAGAGACCAGATTTATCCTTTGTCTTTTAACTAGCTTGGTCTCTGCATAGGCCTGTGATGTTGCTTTGCTTGAAGTAGTGGCCTCTTCCTTGTTTCTTCTGAGGTTTTTCTCCTCATTTAGAGGAGTTTACAAGACTGGGGGATTACTCATGATGAGCTTTTGTATACCTGTTTGAGTTAGCTCCTCTGATAGGTTTGGTTGTTCTAACTCTTCTTGTACCTGGGATTCTTCTTATATATGTGATTCACTTTGAGCCTATGATTCTCCTTGTGCCTATGATTCACATGGTACTTGCAAGAAAGAACCTTCATCAAGCCATTTCTCTAGATCAATCAGTGTGTTTTCCACAACAACTTCAGTATTATCCCTGTCCTCTAAAGTGTTTTCCACCCACTCCAATTGGGTGGCATATTTTTCTATTTCAGGAATTTTGTGATGAATATAAGGAGCCATCTTGTTTTTATGTCTTATGTTGCAGATGAAGTCCAAGGGATCATATCTCCATATGAAGCTCTATTTTAGATTTAGTCTCTGAAGGATTTGCTCTGCTTCCCTTTCAGCTTCTCGGCTATTACACAAAAAGGGGCCTAGTTGATCTTTGATTCTGAGTTGGGCCTTCTTTTTGTCTTTGACAAAATGTACCTCATCTGAGTTGATTATCTGCTTGCAGTACTCCAGAGAAAATAAACTCATTGCGAGGTATCTGGATAGTTTCTATGTAGTATACCTAGGGAGGATAATATGGGGTACAAATGGAGGTACCCAAGGGAATAATGCAATAATAGAATGGGCCAATAAGTTGGTTAAGCCATATCATGTAAGGGACCACAAGTAGTTAGCAATAATGTAATAATCCCATGGTATTAGATAGATGGTATTGTGGGAACCATGCTAATGACCCATGGTATTGTATGTATGAGGCCTATGTAGAGGCTAGAGACTCCACATTGAGGGATGTCAAGGAATATTGTATGAACACGCATATGGCTTGTGGAGTGTTCTCCTTCCTTAAGGAGTGAATGTATAGTGTTGCCCTACCTTAAAGATTTGATTAATAACGTGAAGCATTTTTATATTTAGATCTTGTTATTCTTGAGTTTATTTATATTATCATATATTTCTATCTTATTATTTTCATAACAAGTGGTAACAAAGCACTTTCTTGGGCAAAAGTGGAGAATTGTTTTTTAATTTTTTGCAGGAACTTTCTGGGGTGACGAGTTTGCAGATCAGATCTATACATTTTGGGGCAAAATCTGCTAAATATAATTACATATCTGGATTCTTTGTGAAAAAATACCCAAGTTCAAAAAAAAAATCGGCCAAATCAGAGTCCAGATGAAGCAAATATCGCTGATCTAAAAATCAGTGGTGTTCAAGACATTTTTCGAGGCGATGAATTTGCATATCAAATCTGTATGATTTGGGTAAAAATCTAATTTTAGATCTGGGTTTTTGATGAAAAAATATTCCATTTAAAAAAAAAAAAAAAAAAAAAAAATCAGTCGAATAAGAGTCTGGATGAAGGAGATCTCGTTGATTTAAAAATTAGTGTTGTTGCAAACATTTTTTGGGGCAACGAGTTTACGGTGCAGATCTGTATGTTTTGGTGCAAAATCTACATAATTTAATTGCATATTTGGATTATTTATGAAAAAATACCCAATTTCAAAAAAAAATCAGTCGAATCAGAGTCCGAATGAGGGAGATATCGTTGATTTAAAATCATCTATTTTTTCAGCAATTTTTTGTGACGGTAGGACAGTTGCAGCGCGAATAGGAAATTTCAGTGCCTAGATCGGCACATGGGAAGATGTAGAATGGTTGTTCTATTTCTGAAAATAGGTCATAATAGGGATTCTGAGCAATATTGACTGAATTGTGGCCATTTCAAATTTTTGACAAGTAAATGATTTGTTTTCAAAAACCCTCTTCATGGCTTATAATAGTAAGTTTTTTATAGGAAAAAATAATAGGTCTTCTATTGAAAATTTTATATCACATCTTAAATTTGACTTCCCTGGGTGTTGAAAGGACAAAATAGGGTATTATTTGAAAGATGAGGCTGCTATATGGTGGAAATCACTTAACAGTGAGATTATGAAGTTATGTCGTGCTAACGAAATTGAAGAACTACTTTTGGACAAATGGTCTCATACTAGAAAGAAGGAAACCAAAAAACCTAGCAAAGATTTTATTTTTGCAGGAAAGAAGGAAACCAAGAAACCTAAAGAGTTATTTTCTGTTGGTATCTCCTTATTGCAGGTTCATGGATTGCTTCAGAAGGAGAAGATCATTGTGTCTATAAATCCTAGTTGCAAGCATAATTTTATCAATGTTAATTTGGAAAAAAAATTGCAAGTTCCAACAAAACACATTGAAAACACATAGGTTGATAATGGGGATGTTCAAGTTTATAAAGATTTGAAGCTTTCTATGGATAAGTATGTGTTGCATTGTGACTTTATATTTCAGATATGGATAACATGGATGTTGTTTTGGGATATCCTTGGATGTAATCTGTGGGTACTGTAAATATTAATGTGTAGAAGAAATTCCTGAAGCTTTGGCATAAAAAGAAGAAAATTACATTATACGATATTTCTATTAAGACCTAAGAAGAAGATGTTCCAGGGACTGACACATTAGATGATGAGCCCTTGATAGTCGACAACCAAAAAAAAACATCAAACCAGGTACAAGTAGAGTCCAAGGAGGCTGAAGCAGAAAATGTTACAGGTACAGATACATTAGATGAGGAATCAGTGGTTGAAGTAATATTGGAAGATAAGCAACAACAAAAGACACCACAACATGTATAAGCTACCAATCAAGCTCCATTAGGTGGTGAATTAAAGAAAAAGACACCGTGGGTTAAAACTTCAGCATATCACCACCCACATCACCCCGCAAGAAAACAACCAACAAGATGGCAACAAATTAGCCACAAGGACAACAACCCCGGCATGATAGATAGAGAGGAGCGACGATCCACACAGAAGAGCCATGACAGTCAACTTCCATCTCAAGTGAGTGAGGCACCATCTAGATCGAGAGTTCACCTTTCTCTTAGATGGCTAAATGCACGTGCATGGTACTAGTTGACTACTCTTTTGAGTAGATCTTATTATTTGTGTTCTTCCCATGTTTCGGGGACAAAACATGTTAAGGGGGGTGGAATGTAGTATACCTAGGGGGGATAATATGGGGTACAAAGGGAGGTACCCAAGGGAATAATGTAATAATGGAATGGACCATAGTAATAAATAAGGTGGTTAACCCGTATCATGTAAGGGACCACAAGTAATTAGCAATAATGTAATAAGCCCATGGTATTAGATATATGATATTGAGGGAACCATGGTAATGACCCATGGTATTGTATGTATGAGGCCTATATAGGGGCTAAAGACACCACACTGAGGGATGTCAAGGAATATTGTATGAACAGGCATATGGCTTGTGGAGTGTTCTCCTTCCTTAAGGAGTGAATGTATGGTGTTGCCCTACCTTAAGGGTTTGATTAATAAAGTGAAGCATTTCTATATTCAGATCTTGTTATTCTTGGGTTTATTTATATTATCATATATTTCTATCTTATTATTTTCATAACATTCTATGGGGCCATCCCACAGCCATAAATCCTAATTTCAGTGTGATTTTGGTACAAGTACCAATCTCCCACTTTGTTTTGTTTTGAAAGCTGCAGGATCCTCCTGATATCTGAACTGATTCTTGGAGGAGGGCTTCCTAGCAGCATTGCCACAATGGGATGTACAAATAGGTCTATGAAGTCTATGTATGAATATGGGGAGCCATATTTATGAATCAATGGAGTCCAGAAAGCTACTGACCTAGGGTGACATTTTGTATCAAGCTTTTGGAGAGTAAAGGGGAACTTGTCATCTTGGTAATATAGAAAAAGGTGGTACAAAATTGAGGAATACTTGAATACTCTCTCATTACTCATCTTAAGAAATTGGTCATGCATCCTATTAGCTATGAACTTGGCATAATCATACATGATAGTAGGAGGTTGTCCTAGAGTGAAAATGGACATGAAGTCTAAGATGATTTCATCTATATACTCACTGGTGGTATAGCCTAAGATACTAGATATCATTACTACAATGTCCTAGCCAAATTTGGAAAATATGGTATATACATATGGGTGAGGATATTTTGGAATGTGCTTCACTTCTACAATAAAAGTTTGGAACATTTCAGCAAGCTTTGCAATGGTTAGCTTGGGGAATCGGTCCAATAGGTCTCCAATAGAAATAGGGGTTAGGTTTTGCCCTGGTTGTAGTTGCAGCATTTCATTGATTGACTCCACAATGATGGTGAAAAGTATGGTTTAGTCAAGGGACATCACTGCTCTTTGACTGGTGATGTAGTTTGCATGGCATAATGGACGATTTTTGGAAAGACGTGTACTTTAGGGAATTGATACTTGGGCAAATTAGACCCCCAAAGACCTATTTTATCAGCATGGTTTAGGTATTGGTCTCTGTATCGACAGTATAAGCTAAGAGGGGATTCATGGACAGAGGTGTCCTTGATTTGGAAATATTTATTAGCAAGGGGAAGGTGGTTTAGGTCCAGGTGAGGAGTGGAAATTGGTTTGACATCCATGAAAATTAGGGCAGCCATTGTCAGTTCTTGTGGATTTGAGAATGGGGGGGGGTAATTTTTCAGTCTTTCAGGGCAATGGTGGTTTAATTCTAGGTGGTTTTAAGTTATCAAAGTTTCTATTTAATTTCAATTAAGAACACTCAGTAATTGGCTCTGAAATTGACAGGGTTTTTAGTGAATTATGATTTAAATACCTGGAATTTGAAGAAAACTAGGTTTGAACCAAGTGACTAGTAACAGTGAATGGTTGAAAGAGCTTCAAGCAGGCTGGAAGGAAATCTGGGAGCTTTGTGGTGTCTTCAGGGTGCAATTGTACGTGGGTTGATAGCTTCAATGTTCACAGGTGCGTGCATGGAAGTTTACAGTTGAAAAACAATAAAAACAATAATTTGGGGCTTTTTTGGCTTTATGCGCGAAAATCAATTTGGCAGCTACAGGTGAACAGTGGTCATTTGTCACATAGCAGGGTGAATAGTGGTTGTTTTGGCATGTAGCGGGCTGAAGGTAAGTGGTTTTCTTTGCATAGCCTTTGGGCACTTGGCGGTATTGAGGGGAGGTTGCCCGATTCCATTCATTGAGCGCCACGTCGCCTCGGGGGCCCAACAGAAAACAACCCTTTTTGGGCGGGTAACATTTGGATTTCGAGCCCTTTTGAAATCAACACAGGTCGTTAGATGGGGAGGGGAGAGATCGTGTGGTGGTTGGGCGATGGAGTTTCACAGAAGGTAATGGGGTGGCCGAATGGGTGTTTAAGCACGACGGTTTTGGTTTAGTGCGAGATTAAGGCAAGGGTTAAGGTATCAGGTGGGATTTAGTTGGGTTTTTTAACTAACATAATCGAGGATCAATTAGTTAGTGGGTCCGTGGTAGAAAACTTTAGTTTATATCATTAAACTAGGCTGGGACTAATTAATATTGTGGGAGTTAATATATATACAGGAAATGCGTTTTCACTAGGGATTTAATAAATAAATTAATAATTAGTCAAATGAGTGGAAGGGGCACAATACCCTAGGTAAGTATTTGATATTTCATGTTTTATTGCTTTTCCAATGATAACAAAACTTAGGATATAGTGTTTTTGTGGGTTTTGTGATATGAAATCGATTTATGTAGGGGAATGAACACCTTTCTTAGGTAAAAGTAATTTAACCTTAGGAAAAGGGTATTATTAGGAAAATTGAATGAACTGAAGGTGGAATGAATTTTTATGAAGGGATTTTGGTACTTATTACCTATAAATCATTGAGCTGAGGGTCCAGTCCCTCCAAAAGTCAAAGAAATGCTCTGAGCCTTTTTGACTTCAGGCTTTTAAGTACTTTGATCTTTATTATGGGAAATTAGTTAAGTGAAAGGTGAAATGAATGAGGGAAGTTAATTAATTACCTTTGATATTCAATCTCATGCTTGATTGTCCACTTATATATATAAATTTCATGATAGAAAAGATAATAAGCATGTTCTTTTCTAATCAATCATCATACTTCTACAACCTTTCTACTACTTACCCATCTACTCATCCTACCATTTTTTCTTCTCTTTATTAGGGTGAATTTAAGCTAGGAAACCCTTATCAAATATTTTTCTTTTTCTTTACAATAGTAAACTATCTAAATCTAACCTTATTACATCCAAGGGCTTAGATTAAATAGTTGAGCTCCTTTTATTTACTCTACCTATCTACTTATCTGCCAAGGTTAAACAGCTTGGTCAGATATTTATTCTCTATCTATAGACATGAAATTGAAACATGAAATAGCCAAGTTTAAACATTTTGACTATTATGGATTATGGGAAATGTTACAAACTACACACAATCATTTATTATGCATAAAAGTAAATAGTAGTGGCATTTTGGCTTGCTCACTTTCATGGTATTTTTTCTTTTCTTGGGGTTCATATTTTTCATCTTTTTTCACCTTTTTGTTCTTTTTGTCCTTTGATGATTCTTTTAGGACATACCCTCTTCACATTTTTTTTTTTTTTTTGAATATGGAAAACATTTGCAGAAAGTAAAGGTATGTACATATTATAGTTTCAACATCAATTATTCAAAAATTATGACTCCTATTAGTATAAGAACCTAACAGTGGCTCCACTTGGGGACGACATTTCCTGGTGAAATGTCAAGAAATTGTAGATCAGTGGCCTTCTGAATCACTGTGATTTTACCCTGCAACTTTTTCCTTTTCATTTTTCTACCTTATTACTATTTATGACAGTAAAAAGTTTGAAGCTTAGGGCGTTCTCTTCGGGATTCAACTCCAAAAATTTCCATCCAATCAACACTAGACTTTTGAAAAACAGAATATGTACAAATGATTAGTGAAATCAATAACTACGTTCAATGTAGTGTTTAACCATTCGACCATTAACTGGTCCTCCTTCTGCTTCTGTTCCATCCAATTCTTCGAGGAAGAAAGCATTATTACCCCTGAAAGCATAAATGATATATGGGTCATTCCATAGGAAATCGAGTTTTCCATGTTTACCTTTAGCCTCTCTCCTCGAATCCCATTTTAAAACTTTGTCCCCTAGGTAAAAATCTTCTGCCTTAGTCCTTTTATCAAAAGCCTTCTTGATCCATTATTGCACAACTTGAGATATGATGTACACTTCTTCCCTGGTTTGTTGTAAGTGAATTGTTTGGTTGATTCTTATTTGGATGTCATTTTGTTCAACCTGCAACTCTTGCAGCAACGGAAAACAACTTCCATTCCATAAACTAATTGATAAGGACTAGTAACAATGGATTTCTTTGTGGTTAGTGTAGCTGCCCATAAAGCATTTACTATCTTTTGTTCCATGTTTTATTGTTATCCTTCAACAATTTTTTGATAATATTCACTAAACTCTTGTTTGCGGACTCTGCTAGTCCATTTCCTTGAGGGTAATAAGTTGTGGAGTGACCCAGGGTTATATGATACTTATTACAAAAATCAATCATTCTTCTGGATTTGAAAGTTGTTGCATTTTCAGGGATGATTTTGGTTGGGCATCCGAATCTGGATAGGATGTTGGCTTCAAGGAAGGTTATTATGACAGTGTTAGTGGCTTGCCTTAATGGTATGGCTTCTATCTGCTTTGTGAAATAGTCTATAGCAGTCAGGATCCATCTATGTTGGGTATAGGAAGGTGGATGGATTTAACCAATGAAGTCAAGACCTCATTGTTGAAAAGGTGCTTCAGCAGAGATTGGTTTTAGGGGAAAGGGTAAAAGCTTTTTCTTTCCTTCAAAAATCTGACATTTATGACATGAGGTTACAAATTTCTTTACATCAGAAAACAGAGTGGGCCAATAACAACTGGCTCTAAGAATCTTGTCAGCTATGGTTTTCCAATAAAGATGTCCTCCACAGTCACCTACATGAAACTCTTGTAACACTTTGTAAGATTCTTCTTTCAATAAATAGTTAAGAAGGATACCTTCATGATTCCTCCAAAACAAAGCATTGTCAATTATGAAAAATTTTAAATATTTCATTTTTAAAAACCTGCTTTTGGTCCTGGACAATTTAGGAGGAGCTTGTAGATTTTGTAAAACATATATGATGTCAACATACCATGGTGATTCAATAAAGGCCTGGCTGAATGGTGGAGTTGCCATCTCGTCTTCATTATCCAATTCTGCAATAAAATTTATGTCTAAGGCCTGACAGTTCGATTCAGCTATAAGCTTGGCTAAACCTTGGCCTTTGATTAACTTTGTTGGTTTGATTTCTAGGTCTTATTCTAATATAGTAGCTATCCATTTCCCTCTCTTTCCATTTGGACCTTCTTGAGTTAGGATGTCCTTAACTACATTGGGAACATAGGCTATTACATGAGAATATAGAATTTAAACTCTGAAATCTTTGATAGATTTGACCAAAGAATAGGCTTTCTTTTCCATTATATTGTACTTTAAAGGGGCATCCCTCAGGGCTTTGCTAAAAAAGGTAATAGGTTGTTCATAACCCTGATCATTCTTCTGCAATAGGACTGCAACAATTGTATGTTCTGAGGTAAAGGAAAATATAATGGAATCAATATCAAACTTTGGACTGATCAAAACTGGTGTTTTTGTTAAGGCTAGTTTAATGTCTTCAAAAGATCTCTTAGCCTCGATGGTCCATTTTATGGTCGAATCTTTCTTCAACATGTTATTCAATGATCTAATTAACTCTGCTAAGCTAGAAATAAATCTCCTAAGAAAGTTGATTTTTCCTAAAAAGGTTTGTAATTCCCTGATGCTCCTACGATGTTGTATCTATAAGATGGCTTCAATTCTTGCAGGATCTATTCGGATACCGTATTTTGAGATTATATGGCCTAGTAATTTTCCCTCTTCTAACACAAATAAATATTTTTTGGGATTCAAAGAAATTCCATACTTCTTGCATTTGATGAAAACCTGCCTCAGATGATCTAGTGTTGTTTATTGGATTTTGAGAATACAATGATGTCATCTAAGTATATTACTAGGAAGTCGTGAATTTCCTTATCAAAAGCTATGTCCATGGATCTTTGGAAAGTAGTCCTTGCATTCTTTAATCCAAACGACATTTTCACATATATGAATGTGCCCCAAGGAGTAGTGAACATTGTTTTATCCTGGTCATCTGGGTGAACTAAAATCTAATTTTAACGAGAAAACCCATCCAATAATGAGATTCTAGTTGACCCTACTGCCCTTTGAAAGATGTGAACCATTTTAGGGAGGGGGTAATTGTCCTTAAGTGAAACATTATTGAGATTCCTAAGATCAACACAAAGTCTGATCTCACTAATATGTTTCCTTGTGGGCACCAAATTTGAAACCCAATCAGAGAATCTAATTGGTGCTATTATCTTGGCCTCATACATCCTTTAGATTTCCTTTTCAATATAAGGCAATAGGATGGGATTGATCCTCCTAAGATTCTGTCTAAAAGGTTTCTGGTTTTCTTCTATGGGGATGGTGTGTTGTATTATGCTGGTGTCATAGGACTTAAGGTCCTCATAATTCCAAGCAAAGACATCTCAAAATTCCTTTAGTAATTCAAGGTATTTCACTTTTTCAGTAGGAGGTAAGGACTGAAGTTTTGTCAATTTTGGATTTTCCTCGGTACCTATATTACACTCCTCAATATCAGATTTTAAGGGTTCCATTTTTGGTTTCTAGGGACATCATTTGAATCAAGCTAGTCTTCCAAAGGAGTTAATCCTTTGGGCAAAAATTGTCTTTGAGATTAATGATTGCAGAGTCTTCGTCAATTATCTCATCAATTTCAACTTTCTTTAGGTTTTCTACATCTAATTTTGTAAATTGGGTGGGATGAAATCTATCTATCTCTTCATCTTATATTTCATTAATTTCTATTTTATATTTAAAGTAAGGATATAATGTTATGTTGGTATCTATATTACTATTTACAAATTATTCTTCTAGGGTTAAAGGATTATTTATCTGTTGGTCATTAGTGAACACTTGCTAGTTTTTCAAGTTATCTGGGATAGCAGGTCTGTGCCTAACCTCAACAGTGTACTGATGGTTAGGTTGAAATGGTAACTTACAAGTGCTGGAAAACATTTCTAAACTATGAGCCTACATATTATGTTTCCTTAGGATGACTGCAAGCTTAGTTTCTAAAAAAGTATTCAATATTTCTACAACTGTTTCTCTATAAAAACTTAACCTAGGATCTCTAGTCATATATACAACATTAATTTGTTTTATAACCAACTCAGAATCTCCCATAATAGAAACTCTTATAGCTCCTAACCTTCTAACCAATTTAAGAACTAAAATAAGTGCTTCGTACTCATCCATGTTGTTAGTGCATTTGAAATTCAGTCTGTAAGCATGGCCCTCTGAGTGATCATTCTCTAAATTGTATATCCACACTCCTATTCCTCCTAATTTATTCACTGACCCATCAAATTCAAGGTGCCATAATATTTCATGTTCATAATTCTTACTATCTGGGGGAACAAAATTTTCATTGTTTGAGGTATTTTGATTATCTTTTTCATTTGAAAATTCTTGAATTTGGATAGTTTGATTTTCAACTGTAACTGCAATTTCTTTTGGTTCTGAAATAATGATGTTTGAAGTAGTTTCTTGTGTTTGTTCAGCATTGTACAAAATAAAAGAGTCGATGTCAGAATGCATGGAATAGATAGGAAAGTTTTGAGGCCTAGCCTGGCTACTCACTACATACTTCATGAGGGTCTCTCTGTACAATTTTTTAGGATGTCCAAAGACTGAAATTATGGCATATGACATGTCAAGTTGTAAAGATCCTTGGAGTTTAGCCCCCCATGCTCTAGACAATGGCATGCATATTTAGGTGGTATATCAGCAACAACTATGTCCATGAGAATGGTATTATATGGATATTGTACTAAGGAAACACACAGGTCTTTAATTAACCCTAGACACTTTACTTGACTTGAATCAAATAAAAATAGGTCCTTGTAAGGTCTAGTAATGTCCAAATTCAATTTTTCCGTAACAGATTTAGGCATTAAATTGTGTGAAGCCCCAGAATCTAGCATTGCATTATGTAAGATTTTATCATGAATGTTAAGGCTAATATAAAAGGGTGGTACTCCTCCTTCTAATGGTTTTCCATTAACATCAAGGCCAAAAATAAGTTCTGGCTGATCATCAAATAAGTTGATAGAGTCTTCATTCTCAACAAAGTTTAAGGTTTTTCTTATTTGAGATTTATAGGTTTCATTTTTAATCAGTTCTATTAAGGGAACTGAGATTTTTAGTTTAGCCACCTCTACTCCCAAATTGAAAGGCAAGGGGGCTTTCTCTATTTGAGGGCTTGGAATTTTCATGGTATGAGTTTGAGTAGATTGCTATTCTTTTTCTGTGTTTGAAGTATTTTTGTGTGGATTTTCTAATATAATGTTTGGAGATTGTTCCACTGCTTCCTTGGAGGGGACTGAAGTGGAAGGTTGATCATTAGGGGGTTGATTGGGGGTTATATCTACAATGGTGGGACTAGGAGGGTTCTGGTTTGGTCTAGGGAGGATTTGGAGAGTTGTAGTCACTAGAGCTTCTTTGATTTTCTTATGCTGATTGGGCATTGTTTTCTTGGTTTGATCAGGAGTAATAGTTTTCTTTTTACTCCTCAAGTTGCATTGTTTGTGCACTTCAAAGATAGCAAAATCGTACCCTTGCCTATAATCGAATGATTCTCCAGACTAGGTCTGCAACTGCTGCAACATATGCATTTCCTGCTCATCTTGGGTCAAGAAGACAATTTCCTCATCATCTAATCCCATCAAGTTTATGTGTGTGTCTTGTTCAAGGTCATCTGAATGAAATGTTTCAGCATAGTTTTCTTGAAAGGGAGGCTTAATATTCTGATCAAGTCCATTCTTCCTAGTGTTTTGATTCTGATTCTTTCTAAGGTTTGGGTTTCTGAATAGAGGTGCTTGTTGATTATCCCATTGAGGCTTTATCTCCATGTTCTCTATCCTATCCATCAATTTTTACATTCCTTTGGTTAGGACATCAATTTTAAGGTGAGAGGATGAGGCTTCATCTTTCATAGGTCCTCTCCTCTCATTCCTAACCCTAGCTCTTTTTGCTAGCAAGTTGGATTCTACACTAACTGCTACACTCTGCATGTCTTCTAAAGTTGGAGGATTTCTCTCTCACAGTTGGAATGCCATATCAGTATCAAACCCTTCAGGAAACTTTATAAATGCTAGGTCAGGTGGGGGTCTTAGATTGACTGGTATTGCATTGTATATATTGTTAAATCTAGTACAGTAATATTGGAATGTTTCATTTGGTCCTCTTTTAATGTTTTCGTATTATGAAAGGATTTGCAGAGGATTCTTTTTCTTTTCCCATATATTTAGAAATTGCTGATAAAATACTTCTAAACTATCTATGCTATTAGTAAGCAATGCTCTAAACCATTTCCTACCATCACTAGCTAGAGTCTGAGCAAAAGGTCTCATTTGAACATCTCTGATATCAATTTCATGCGATTCAAAATAATATGTCATCTTGTTTGCATGTTGTTGTGTTGTACAAGGTCCTATTCCATAAAATTGGACAATTTTGTTCTAGTAGTCTTGCAGCATGGCACCCAATGGAGCAGGTAACACAAGAGGGGCATATCTATTTGCCATGGCTCTAAGTTGGGTAGGGCTAAGAAGTGGTGTTGGAGTACCAAGGGATGATACAGTGGTTGATGGGTAACTAGGAACAATAGGTGTTTGATGGGTAATGATAGGTTCGTAGAGAAATGAGGGTATGAATGGAGGTGAGGAATGAACTTCAGAGGTGGAAGGGAATAATGGTGAACTAAAGGGAGTTGAAACTAGTTCAGAAAGCTCAGGGATCTTAACAGTAGTAAGGGATGACTAAGGGGAATTTAAAATATACTCATGAATTGACTGGTTTTCCCTTTGGACTTCGAGATCTACAATAAACTCTGGATCTAGAACTATGTCATCAAGTGCACTTTCAGACCTGGTTCTAAATAGGGTAAGGTCAAATGACTTGTCAAAGGGGAGGTATTCTAAGAGCAACCACTCATCAAGACAGAAATCTGCTTTGTTTAAAGGTGTTGGACTTACTAAACTTTCTTGTGTTCTGGATCTTCTCGAAATCAGGTTCGAATTATCCACTACAGTGGCAGGGTTTGGATCTAGATTAGCCCTAGTATAGTGAGTTCTTCTTGAAGCCAGATTTCAAGATTTTTCTAATTATTTTATTTTTTGTGAGATTTTATAAATAACTTCTAACAAACCCTTCAAGAGGCTTGAAATAAATATTTGAAATTTCTCAAAGGTTTATTAAGACTGAGGGTTTGAGTATCCCCAGTATGGTTGCCACTATGTTATCACTCAGAAGTTTTCCCTAGAAGTTATCAAAGGAAGGAATAATCCAAGGTAACCACAAACCAATCTTTTAGACTCAGGTTCTAGCCAACCTAAATGCAAAGAGGGCTCTCTCTTTATAATGTAACTTTGTTTCAAGTGGGATTTTAGGCTAGTTCTTAGTGTTCATAAGGTTTTGATTTTGGTTGGGTGGTGGAATTCTAGGAACAGATGCATAGAGCTAGTTTCTTCAAGCCATTGGGCTATGGAGTCAGTAAAAGGATAGCATAACTGGATCAGATCATTAAAGGGAATGTTCACAGGGCAGGCTAGCAAAGCAAAAGGCAAATCTTCAAGGGCTGATGGATGGAATGATTTTAACCAGTGTGAAAGGGAAATTAAGAATCCTTGGACCAGGATCAGAAGGAGGAACAGAGGGTGGTCATCAACAAAGGGAAATTAAGAATCCTTTGCTACATAGACCAAAAGGAAAACTACAAAATCTAAGGAGCAGCTAAGAATTCCCTAGCTAAGATAGTTTAGCAGAAAACATTAAGAATGTAAACAGTCAAGACAGAGTGCATTTAAGCAGGTTTTGAAATATCATTCCTAGTTTAACATCCAGATTTCATAGAAACACATAGGATTATTAAAAAACATAAGGAAAAACAACAATACTCATGAGAGAATACTTATTTGATTTTTTCTTTACACAAGAATCTTGAAAAAATATCTGAGCTTTATTCCATGATCTAGCAAGCCAATCCAGTTTTTTGATACAATGGGACTTTGATTTGAGAGAAAAGTCTATATAAATGTCTTTGAATCCACACTAAATACTTCGAAATGTGAAGTATTTATACAAAAAATATTTACAAAATATCTCATAACAATTTGAGATTTAATCTTGGAAATCAAAATATCTTCAAGCACGAAGATAGAGACAGATGGAAAACTGTATCATCTTGTCCCTTTTATTATTGTAGTGCTGGTTGTTTCAGTTGAGTTGTAGCCCTTTAAATTCTTTTATATTCATAGCATTTCTACGCTGGAATCTTCTTTATATTTAATCCTTCACTGCCACTCTTTATCTTACTACTCTTTGACCTTGTTGACCCATCTTTTACCCGTTTTATCTGGCTGCCTTCAGATTTATTGTGGTAACTTTCTGATGTAAAAGTTATAGTAAATATGTCATTTTTTCCCACCATTCATCCTCAAGTAATTTTTATTTTAACATTCTTCTGTATATTTCATCTGCCTTTGTATATTTTGCAAAATTGGGCTTGGTGACAAACAAATGTTTCACCTCATGCTCTAGAAAAAACAGATTCTCCATAGTATCATACAATACTTTTCCAGTGGGCAAGGCTTTGATACCTGAAGTGCTTGCTTATTCCTTGGCCAACTTCCTTAGTCTATTAGTGTAGTCCAATTGGGTCATGAGTTTATCATGGATGACCATAGGATTTGGGAGACCTTTGTCCCTCAAAAATTGAAATTTAGCCATGAACTTGTCAATGGCCACCTACATGTTATGGCATTTTTCTTCTAAGTTGACCATGAGGTTTCTTTTGGAAAGAACCTTTTTAATTTCTAGGATGGCTTCAGTTCTATCCTCTATACCAAGCTCATTGAGTTCATGCCTATTCTTACTGTTCAAGAACTAGATGAGTCGACTGGCATCATCAGGCATATCACCCAACTCTTCCTTTACTTTTTGGATAACTCCAGTTGCTACCTTTACTAGTTCTATTTGCTCAAATATAACTTGAATTGATGGCCAAATATCATTGACAAAGTCAATGATATTGGCCCAGTGCATTTCTTTAGTCTATCCTAGTGGCTTCTGCAAGGTCAAATCTTTCTCTAGGACTTTGATCTTTTCACCCATTCTTTACGCTTTTTGTGTTTCCTCTCTTTGTTAAATTTGGGCAAGCTTACAGTCAGTTTCTAAGCTTGCCACTTTCTCCTTTAGCCTCTTGAGCTCTATTGGCTAGATTGACATATCTTCCATGGATTTTACTAGCTCTGTTGTTTTCTCTATTGAAGTACCTGGTGTTGTAGATTCAGTTGTGATTGGCAAGTGCTGTGGTAGGTGGAATTGTAGGTGCCAATGTTGCTGCCAATGTAGAATGAACTGTTGTTGTCACTGTGGGAATGGCAGTTGTGGACGTTGTTTCCAAGTCACTTTGTTTGGATTGAATCAAAATTTCCAACTCATTCTCTGTCTCTTTCAGTTGGTCATTTAGCTTTAGGACCAAGTCCATGAGCTCTTCTTGTCCTTTTTGTGTCTCTAGGGCTTATGTTGTATGTGGGTGATGTAATTGTATAATCTTGAGTTGCGTCTTCAAAGTAGCTATGTCATCATTCTTCTTCTTTATCAAATTTTCAGTGGCCTTTACATCTTTGGGATCGTGTCCCAATCCACTGATTAAGTCGTCTAAGGACTTGATTCTGGTGTCTTTGGCCTGTGAAGAGGCCTTATTCAATTGGAACTGAGCTGATTGGTTATTGAAGGAGTTTTGAAATTGGTGGGTTGCGATGGCTTTCCCTGTCAAGGTGGAGTAAAGCATCTCCGCTTTCTATTTATGTAGCTCAATCTGGTCAATAGGATGTATGTCCTTTCCCAATACTTCTAAGTCTATCTTTTTGAAGTTTGCTGCTGTTCTCGGTTGCTAAGTATTGGGATTCATAAATGTCATATACATTTTTCCTTCTTTAACATCAAACGCTGACATGAGCCTTATTTGATTGGTAGGGGCCATATTTAAGTACTGTGCATAAGTTTGGGCTTTTAGCCTCTCATTTCTAGCTTTTATATCCTTGTATATTTCTTTGATGTCTTTGTCTCGGTCAACTGGCATCCTGAATGAGGAAACTTCAACATTCTGCTACTTTTCAAACATCTAAGTGTGTGATGTGGAAGGTTCTGGTGTGTCTCCAGAGGGAGTGGCATGCCTGCTTCCTTCTCTTTCTGTGCTGGTGGCCCCAACTGTTTCTTCTGTGAATTCCTATTCGGAGACAAGATTTATCCTTTATCTTTTAACCAAGCTAGGCTCTGCATAAGCCAGTGATGTTGCTTTGCCTAAAGTAGTGGCCTCTTCCCTGTTTCTTTTTAGGTTTTTCTCCTCATTTAGAGGAGTTTGCAAGACTGGGGGAGTACTCGTGATGGGCTTTGGTATACCTATTTGAGTTAGCTCCTAAGATAGGTCTGGTTGTTCTGACTCTTCTTGTACCTGGGATTCTTCTTCTATATGTGATTCACTTTGAGCTTGTGATTCTCGTTGTGCCTGTGATTCACCTGGTACCTACAGGAAAGAACCTTCATCAAGCTGTTTCTCTAGATCAATCAGTGTTTTTTACACAGCAACTTCAGTACTATCCCTGTCCTCTAAATTATTTCCACCCACTCCAATTAGTTGGCATATTTTTCTATTTCAGGGATTCTCTGATGAATATAAGGAGACATCTTGTTTTATTGTCTTTTTTTGCAGATGAATTTCAAGGGATCATATTTCCATGTGAAGCTCTGTTTTAGATTTAGTCTCTGAAGGATTTGCTCCGCTTCCCTTCCAGCTTCTCAGCTATTACACACAAATGGGCCTAGTTGATCTTTGATTCTGAGTTGGGCCTCCTTTTTGGCTTTGATAAAATGTACCTCATTTGAGTTGATTATCTTCCTATAGTAATCTAGAGAAAATAAACTCATTGGGAGGTATTTGGGTAGTTTATATGGGGCCAACTCATAGCCATAAATCCTAATTTTAGTGTGATTTTGGTAGAATTACCAATCTCCCACTTTGTGTTGTTTTGAAAGCTGTGGGATCCTCTTGATATATGAACTGATTCTTGGAGGAGGGCTTCCTAGAAGCATTGTCACAATGGGATGTACAAATAGGTCTATGAAGTCTGTGTATGAATATGGGGAGCTGTATTTATGAATCAATGGAGTCCACAAGGTTACTGACCTAGGGTGACCTTTTGTATCAAGATTTTGGAGAGTAAAGGGGAACTTGTCAGCTTGGTAATATATAAAAGTCTGGTACAAAACTGAGGAATACTTGAATACTCGCTCATTACTCATCCTAAGAAATTGGTCATGCATCCTATCAATTATGAACTTGGCATAATCATACATGATAGCAAGAGGTTTTCCTAGAGTGAAAATAGACATGAAGGCTAAGATGATTTCATCTATATAGTCACTGGTGGTATAGCCCAAGATACTAGATATCATTGCTACAATGTCTTCGCCAAATTTGGAAAATATGGTATATACATATGGGGGAGGATCTTTTGGAATGTGCTTCACTTCTACAATAAAAGTTTGGAACATTTCAGCAAGCTTTGTAGTGGTTAGCTTGGGGAATTGGTCCAATAGGTCTCCAATAGAAATAGGGGTTAGGTTTTGTCGTGGTTGTAGTTGCAACATTTCATTGATTGTCTCAGTAGTGATGGTGAAAAGTATGGTTTGGTCAAGGGACATCACTGCTCTTTGACTGGGAATGTAGTTTGCATGGCAATAATGGACGATTTCTGGAAAGATGTGCACTTCAGGGAATTGATACTTGCAAAAATTAGACTCTCAAAGACCTATTTTATCAGCATGGTTTAGGTATTGGTCTTTGTATCAACAATATAATTTGAGAGGGGATTCATGGACAAAGGTTTCCTTGATTGGAAATCTTTATCAATAAGGGGAAGGTGTTCCAGGTCTAGGTAAGGAGTGGAAGTTGGTCTAACATCCATGGCAATTGGGGCAGCCATTCTTAGTTCTTGTGGATTTGAGAATGGGGGAGGTAAATTTTCAGTCTTTCAGGGAAGTGGTGGTTCAATTCTGGGTGGGTTTAAGTTATTAGAGTTTCTCTTTAATTTCAATTAAGAACACTCAACAATTGGCTCTAAAACTAACAGGGTTTTTAGTGAATTATGGTTTAAATGCCTGGAATTTGAACAAAATTGGGTTTTAACCAGGTGACTAGCAACTGTGAATGGTTGAAAGAGCTTCGAACAAGCTGGAAGTCAATCTGGCAGCTTTGTGGCCTCTTCAAGGTGCAATTGTATGTGGGTTGACAGCTTCAATGTGCACAGGTGCGTGCATGGAAGTTTACAATTGAAAAATGATAAAAACAATAATTTGGGGCTTTTTCGGCTTTATGCGCGAAAGTCAATTTGGTGGGTATGGGTGAACAGTGGTCATTTGTCATGTAACGGGGTGAACAATAGCTATTTTGGTGTGTAGTGGGCTAGCAGTAAGTGGTTTTCTTCGCACAACCTTTGGGCGCTTGGCAGTATTGGAAGGAGATCATCCATTTCCATTCATTGAGTGCCATGTCACCTCGGGGGCCCAATAGAAAACAACCCTTTTCAGGCGGGTAACATTCAAATTTTGGGCCCTTTCGAAATCAACATAGGTTGTTAGATGGTGAGGGGAGAGATCATGTGGTGGTTGGTCAATGGAGTTGCACGGAAGGTAATGGGGGGGCCTAGCGTGCGTTTAAGCACGACGGTTTTGGTTTAATGCAAGATTAAGGTGGGGCTCAGGTATCGGGCAGGATTTAATTAGGTTTTTTAACTAATTTAATTAGAGATCGATTAGTTAGTGGGTCCGGGGTAGAAAAACTTGTAGAAATTCCCACTGTAGATCAACAGATTATGCAATATACTAAAACACAATACAAGATCTACTTCTACAACACTTTGTGGATGCTTAATCGAATTGAGCAAGATCAAGAGAACACATATAACTAAGAATGAGAAAGCAATCACCCATAACATAGAAGAAATAACCCGGGGAAAGCCTCAGCTTAAAACCCCAATCTCTGTATTATCATACAAGTGGAAATCTTGTTCAAGATACAAAAAGAATCAGCTCTCAAGCTATCCTGCTCTCTCTACAATCAAACAATACAGCTCACAGACTAAATAGACACTGTATATATCCTCCTAAAGCCCTCCAAGCCTCCTATTTCCTTGCGTAGTTTTTCTTAGGGTCCAGTGAAGCCACATGTGTGAATTGGCCTCGTCACACTCATTAAACCTGAATAAGTAACTGCGCAATCCTCAAGGAAATAATTCCTTCTGCATGCAAGGAATATTCACAATGGAATATTCTAGCAATTGATAGTACACTGCCCCTCCATCTGATCTCAACTAGGTCTCTATCTGAACTGACATGCATGAGTTATTTATGAGAGAATACTCAGTTATCTGAAGTGAAGTAGTTACATGCGTGCAAGCATTAACTAACTAAACTTACATTAATTCAACAAACTGTTTGAGTTAATCTAACTAGACTTGATTCAGTTAACTGAGCCAACTAATTACAACTCAATATTACAACTCATCCTTATCTCGTTAACTAATGGATACATTCCTCAATTAATGGAGAAATTGTTTCATGTCCCCACATAGACTTCATGTTTGATTTTCCTTAACTAATTAACTCAAGATGAATTAATTAATTATTTTACAAACAACTTCTAAGATCAAATCCGAATTTTACTTCACCATTTTAGTTTAGGAACTGACTAAAATAGGAAGGTATCCCGAAATGATATTTTAGCACTTCCATTTTTCATTCCTTATAGCTATGTTCAACACCAGTTGAACTGTTATTTATATCATTGCTATTTTTAGCATTTATTGTTGCTATTTTCAACACTCCCTCAACAAGAAAGGGATTATTAGTAACCCCAATCCTGTCTCTATGGAACTCGAACTTGCATTTTGACAATGCCTTAGTCAAAATATCTGCATCCTGTGCCTCGGTCGAAACATACAACAACAACATGATCCTCTTGACCACATAGTCTCAAAGATGGTGATACCAGATATCAATTTGCTTGGACCTGTCATGAAAAACTGGATTCTCAAAGAGTTTGATACAACTCTGGTTATCGTAGTAGGTCATTGTAGGATCCATTCTCTAACCAAACAATCCCACTAGAATCTTCCACATCCAAATGGCCTCACATGCAGCTTGACTAGCAGCCATGTATTCAGCCTCTGCTGAGCTAAGTGCAACTAATCTCTGTTTCCTGATGTACCAAGAAAATTCAACTGAACCAAGGTTGAAGATTCCTCCAGAAGTGCTCTTCCGGTCTGATGGACTCCCTACCCAATCTGCATATGTGAAGCCCTGAAGCTTCACTCCCTCTATTCATCTGTACCACAATCTGAATTGAGATGTGCCTCTGAGGTATCTCAGCAAATGCTTCGCTACCTTCCAAAGCAACTTGGTAGGTTGAACCATAGCTTGACTCAGCTGGTTCACGGCAAAGCATAAGTCAAGTTGTGTGTTCACTAGATACATAAGTGAACCCACCAGCTACCGATAAATAGTAGCAACTGCTACCTCACCTAAAGTAGCATCCTCCTTCCTCCAGTTCCCAGCTAGAGGAGTCTGCATAGGCTTGCACTTCTCCATGTGAAAGCACCTGAGTATCTCATTGGCATACTTTCCTTGAGACACAAATACTTCCCCATATTTTTGCCACACCTCCATGCCTAGAAAGTAGTGCATAAGTCCCATGTCCTTCATCTTGAACTCTCTTGCAAGGTCCTCCTTGAAAAACTGTATCAACTAATCATCACCTATCAAAATTAGATCATTGACATAAAGAAAAATGATCAATGGTTTACCTTCTACAATTATGTGGTAAAGGTTCACATTTTCTTCACTCTTGGTGAAGCCCAAATGGTCAAATAGTTGTCGATCCTGATGTACCAAGCTCGAGGTGCTTGCTCTAGCCCATACAAAGCCCTCTTAAGTCGGCACACATGCGACTCACGATCGAAGGTCTCAAAACCCTCTGGCTGCTCAATGTACACCTCCTCCTCAATCTTCCCATTGAGGAATGTTGTCTTCACATCCATCTGGTGGATCTTCCACCCCATCTGAGCTGATACTGCAAATATCGATCTAATCAAAGAGTACCTTGCTATGGGAGCAAATGTCTCATCGTAGTTGATCCCCTCGACCTGTGAGAAACCCTAGGCAACAAACCTTGCCTTATGTTTCTCAATATTGCCATCAGTTTCCTGCTTTACCTTGTAAATCCATCTAGAACTCATCACTAACTTGCCATGAGGCCTTGGGACAACATCCCACACACTGTTCCGAATGATAGAGTCATACTCTTCTACCATTGCATCAACCCAGACTGGTTGCTGCAAATATCAGCATGAGTGGATGTCTCCACTCCCGGATCCTCTGCATGTGGCTGCTCCGCATCAATTTGAGGCTCCTCCTCCTTAGGAACTAAAAGTTCCTCCTCTACATGCAACTTGAGCTACCTCTCAAGTGTAACTTTCATGGATTTATGCTCATCGAACTTCAAATCCCTGCATACCACAGTCCTCTGAGTGGAAGGCAGGTACAGCCGATAGTTCTGGTGTGTATTCGTGTACCCCACAAGTATTCCCAACTCAGATGTTGGGTCTAGCTTCTTCCTGGCATCTTTGGTCACATGGCAATAAAATGATGATCCGAAGATTCGGAAGTGACTTACATTAGGTCGCTTCCTCGAATAGGCCTCCATAGGTGTCTTCATCCCCAGTATATGTGTGGGCTTCTGTTCTACAAGTATATTTTTGTATTGCATGCCTCAGCCCACAAATGCAATGGTAGGCTTTGTTCAAGCAACATTGCTTGAGTTTCTCGCACAATCGATATGTTCTTCCTTTTAGCCACCCCATTCTGCTATGGGTTATGGGATGCCGTCAACTCCCGTTTAATTCCTTCTGCAGCATACAAGTCCTTAAATTGTTGGGAGACATACTCTCCACCATTGTCGCTACACAAGGCTTTTATTTTCTTTCCAGATTCTTTCTCTGCCAAGGCTTTAAACTCACAAAACCTCAAGAAGGTATGATCCTTCTTTTCCATAAAGTAGATCCAACATCTACAAGAAAAATCATCAATAAAAATAATATAGTACCTTTTTTTAGCAGTGGAGGTGGTAGAGAAAGGCCCACAAACATCTGAGTGAACTCACTCCAGGATTGATCCAGCTCTACTGTCTCGATTCAGAAACGAAGATTTTGCATACTTACCCAAGGTACAACCTTTTCATGTACTCGTCTACTCAAGTTTTCCCTTGGGTAATCTGTTAGAAATCTACTGCATGATCTTCAGGGCTCCATGGTGCAAGTGGCCTAGTCTTCTATGCCATAGCTCACCAACATCTTGGCTCTGCACCATCTTAGATTTGGAACTCAATGCAACATAGTCGTCTACCACTAGCTTGTAGAGATTCTTAACTCGAATCCCTATTCGCTTTGTCTGTCTAGTACCGATATGCCTCGGGAATACCTTTCCTTTACTAAAGAATACATCATAGCCTTTATCTTCTAGCATAGTGAGAGACACAAGATTCTTCTTCAGACCTAGTGATGTGTTCTTATACCAATAGGCGTCATAATTTTTGAATGGCTGAGGTCAAATCTGTAATATGTACATACTTTTTCTTTCTGTAAATGTTTTCCATATTCAAAAACTCAAAAAAATTAAAAAATGTAAAGAGGGTATGTCCTAAAAGAAAAATCAAAGGACAAAAAGAATAAAGAAAAGGTCAAAAATATGAAAAAATGAACCCCAAAGAAAATGAAAAAGACCATGAAAGTGTGCAAGTCCAAATGCCACTACTATTTTATTTTTACAATAATGATTGTGTGCAACTTGTTATTTATCCCAAAATCCATGGTAACCAAATAGTTCAATCTTGGTTATTCCATGTTTTCAATTGCAATGCTTAGATATAGAGAATAAAATCTGACAAAATTGTTTAATCTTGGCAGATAAGTAGATAGGTAGAGTAAATGAAAAAGGAGCTCAACAGTTTAATCTGAGCCCTTGGATGTAAAAGGTTAGACTTAGATAGATTACTTTTGTAAAAGAAAAGAAAAGTTTGATAAGGCTTTTCCAGTTCAAGTGCACCCTAATAAAGAGTAGAAAAAATGGTAGGATGTGTAGATGGGTAAAGTAGGTCAATGGTTGCAGAATTATGTTGATTTATTAGACAAAATCATGTCATTTACTTTCATCATCAAATTTCTTAAAGCATGGATGACAATGGGACAGTTACAAAGTCAAGTGATTAATTTCCCCATTCACTTTACCTTTTCACTAATTTTCCACAAGAAAAAAGCAAAGTACCTAAAACCTTAAGTTAAACGGGCTCAAAGAATTTCTCTGACTTCTGGAGGGACCGGACCCTCGACCCAATAACTTATAAGGTGTAAGTACTACAACCCCTTTACAAACATTCAACCCCTCCATAATTCATCCATTTCAACTAGAAATCCCTTTTCCTAAGGTGAAATCACTATCTATCTAGGGAAAGTAATAAACCTTACTTAAAACCCCCTTCATTTACATAAAAACCCACAAAAATCATTCAGCCTAAGTTATAGTGGGTGAGTTTAAAAGCATGAACAAATGTGTTGAGACATTATACTTAGTGCAGTTTGTTCCCTTTTCCATTTTATATTAACTTTAACTTCTATTACATTTAACTCCCGGAAAATAAACCAATTTCCCGTATATAATTGTAAATAAAACCCCTATATAAATATCCCACCCCGATGGTTTGGAATATAAACCATATTAAGTAAATAAATTAAATGGATTAATTAGTCGATTTGCGACTAATTAAGAGCCATAAACTTCCATCATTATAAAGAGGGATTAATTAATCAAACCATGATTAATTAATAACCTTCCTCTAATCCGCTCGTCCCCGACATCATTTAACCACCCTAACCCGCAATTAAAACCCATCAGGCCCCTCCATTAACTCCCTGACCAAATCGCATCCCGATCACTGTACAATCTGACCCCCTCAGATCTAACTGTTGTCGCTCATATCTAGCAGCCTTCGATGTCAAACTTTACTCGCTCGATGTGAGCGGTTTTACTATTCATCCCTCTACTACATGTCACCCGATGAATGGCAATGGGTGGACCTCTCCCAATATCACCAAGTCTCCAAAAGTGGTGTGATAGATTCCGCTTACTGCCTATGCTTACCACCTCCACCGCACGACAAAATGTCACCTCCATCAGTTGGCGCCAGCTATCATTTTCCGTTATACCCACCAAAATCATTGACTTTGCAGATAAACCAAAAATACTCATTGTTTCCATTTTTTACCAAGAAAAGAACCCTCTGTTCTCAATGCAAACACAGAGTATGTTCGAGTTGTCAACCTGCTACCAACCGTCAAACTTCTGCAACTGCTAAACTCCAGACCACTGTACAGACCTGTGTGCTTCCTGCAAACAATGCACAGCCACCATTTTACCATTCAGACAACTCAAACCAGGTATTTATGCTATTCTCTACCAAGATACCCTATTTTCATGCCTAACCTGAGCTAAATTGCTTTAAAACTTAAGTTTTTTAGTAAGCTAAGCTGTCTGATAGTTCTAAAACACTTTGAAATAGACCAATTGTGTCCAATTTACCTGAAATCCTTTTCTCCCATCTTTGAATCCACAAGAACCAAAGATGGAAGCCCTAATTTCTTTGAATATCATGCCAATTACTACTCCCCACAAATATTTAGACCATCTTCCCTTGGCTGACAAAGATTTTTAGATTAAAGACCTCATCTTAGAAGAATCTTCTTTGAAATTGTGTTGCAAACACTGAGATAACTACTTAAACCATGCAGATAAGACAGGCCTCTGGGAATGAAACCTGCCCAAATATCAATTCCCCAATGTTCATTTCTTTCCAGAAATTGTTCACTACTGTCATGCAAACTATGACCCTATCATGAGAGTTGTAATGTCCCTAGATCAGAAAGTCCTATTCACTATGACGACAGAATCCATAAATGAGATGTTACAGTTACAACTTGGTGAAAATCTAACCCCCCTTACCATTGTTGATTTGCTTGATAGATTCTCCAAGCTATCTAGTTCCAGAATTACTCAAATCCTCCATACTTTCATTGCTAAAGAAAAATACATGCCAAAAGACCACCCCTCCTTACATGTCATCCTTCTTTTCCAGTCTAGGAAAAGATATCACATCGATGATATCATGCATTTTAGGTTTTACCACTAGCGAATATGTAGATGATATCATTTTTGTCTACATGTCCATTTTTACCCCTGGCCAACCTCCTGTAGTCAAATTTGATTATGCAAAATTCATCTCAGATAAAATGAATGATCAGTTTCTGAGATTGGAAAATGAAAGAGTGTTCAAATATTCAGCTGTCCTGTACAATTTATTTCTTTACTATCAGACTAATAAGTTTCCCTTCTCTGTCCAAAAACTTGATACAAAAGGGAATCCTAGATCTGTCGTATTTTGGACCCCTCTGTTCCATAGGTCTAATTCTCCCTACCCATATACAAATTTCATTGATCTATTTGTACACCCAGTGGCTACCATGTTGCTAGGAAGTCCTCCTCCCAGAATCAGTGCGGACATCAAGAAGATCCCGCAATTGCTAAAATAATACAAAGTAGGGGATTAGTACCTGTACCAAAACCATATAGAAAGTAGAATCTATGGATGTGAGTTACCACCTTACAAAATGCCAAAGTACCTCCCCATGAGATTATTTACTCTAGAGTACTACAGACAAATAATAAATCCGTATGAGGTGCATTTTATTAGAACCAAGAAAAAGGCCCAACTCAAAATAAAAGATCATCCAAAGGTTGAAATTAAAACAAAGTTTCATGTGGACATATGATCCTGTTGAAGGCCCCGAAAATCGGGTCTACAACAACGGGGATACCCGCCCAGTCCGGACCTTGGTTGGCAACTCCTTATCCATTTGGTATAGCGGGTCCAATTGGGGATATGGGACCAGTTTCCCAACTCAGTGTGTGTGTGTGAGAAAAATGGATGTTTCTATTCTAAATGGAATACTTCTATCCTAATTATAATCTAATGCTATGCTATTGTATTCTAATAAACAGAAAAACATCTAAATTTACGCTAACTTGGGGTATGATCTTTCTTCTATGCGATCTAAAAAGATTTTGAACAATAACTGGTAATAAAGATCATTCAGCTATTATAAGAAAAGAATTCAATAAAGATGAACTACTTTGTATAAAAAGTTAGATGAAATAGTTGTGAAAACATATCGCATAAATGAGCTATTCATACACTAAGCATACATAAATAGTTATCACCGTACAAAAGTGCTAAATGATAACTCATGCATCCACGCTGTAATATATAAACAACTAAAAACTGAGGATCACTTTAACGCATAAGCAAAAATGGTTAAGAGATAAAAGTACCATTTATAACTAGTCCTACTCATGAGCTTCAAGTGACAATTGATTTATCTCTCCTTGATTTAACATCCACTAAGAGTACAAAAGTGCAACATCAGTAGCAGATATCAAATGAAAATACCAATAAAACTTGTTCCATTCATTCATCAAAACCTCCTCGGAGGGTGAAAAAGTGCATGTTCTGAGGACAAGTTTTTGATAAATTTCTAGACCCTTCTCTAAATGCATGAGAAGGGTTTAAATACTACTAATTAAATAACTTATTTACAGAAATTCGGGATTCGATTTAAATGACCATCTTTTTTCTAAGCAAAACTATTTCTAAAATTAAATCTAATATCTAACTATTTCTATATTTGCTCCTTAACGTCGCAAGTATTCAGTATTTGCCTGAGTAGAGTCGGTTGACTGTCTTCCACCTTTGGTTGAGTTAAGCAAACAAAATCGGCAAGAGCTGGCACTATCTTCTCAGGAAAAATCGATGATATACTCGAGAGTCATCCAATGACTATGTGGCTTTACCATGTATGCCTGGTAATAATCCCATTTCAACTTGGTTAACCCTTGGATTGCTTCTGGTTTTTCTTTAGCTTTCTGTTTCCAGTTTGTTTCTATCATTGATTTCTTGCAATTTTCGGGGCTTGTAGGTGACTGAGTAATTAGAAGCCTTCCTTTTCGAGCAAGTTTTCTTAGCGATGCGCGGTTAGCGTTAAGCGCTAATCGCGCATTGGAAACTGCCTCCGTTCCTTGATCCAGGCTTCCCTGATGCATTTTTCGCCTCTTGCGCCTTTTTCTCTTATCAAGTATAAAGCTCAAAATTTGTAAAAATAGTGATTCCGTGAGCTCTTGACCCTGAGCATTAAACTGTGTGTTTCTAGTATCAGCATCGTTCAGTACCCATTCAACCATGGCTGTATATGAGGGATTTGTCATGGATACCTCAGAAGAGTTCTACGACTCTTTCTCTTCCTTAAGTAGATTAGGTGTGCCTTCCCAAATGGACATTGGAATACTGCTTTTCCTCCTCATAGTTTCATGAATACTGCCTTGTATAACGCTTTGTCCTTCATTCCTGCAGTTTAGAAATGAGGTGGAAGTAATGATAAAAATAATGACATGAAAACTTTAAATGCTGAAGATATGCAAAAACACGCCACCTTGCGTGAACTAGTTCTTCGAAAAACACAACACCATACTTCATTAATAACTAGAAACAACTCATTAATTTGCATTAAAGTGCATGACCAGTTCTTGGCCTAAAAAAAGTTTTCTCGAATAATGAGCCAGAACCAACTATGATGGAGAGGTCTTGCTATTTTCTTTGCGATATCGCAGATCGCTGCATCGCATTACCGCAATCTCATTGTACTATTCTATCGCAAGGTTTCTTGGTCGCAATATCACAATATCGCAAGATTGCAGATCGCTTAATCGTTATAATAATTATGTGTAATTTATGCGATTTTTGTGATATGTGATATCGCATATCAGCGATTTTAAGGTTTTTCAATGTGAGTTCTTATTAATGCATGCGATGCGATGGAATTTCGCGTCGCAATCTCGCATTTTTTATCATTTTGGCTCATTAGAAAGTACCCTATCATTCTTTGCGCGATGCAATATCTCTTAAGGACTGAATTTACTTTCTTCATCATGAAACTTAAGCTTTTTAGTTTCTTCAAAGGTATTTTCCTAAGTCCATGATGTTGTAAGTTTTATCTAAAAAGAAATATAAGCACTAATTGATTTTTTTTAATTTTTGACTAAGGGCCCCCACTTATTTAGTATTAGAAATAACACTTCATAAGGAGCGGGGTTGTTGGTGGCCACAACAATTGGCAATTCACTTGGAAGAACCAGTTATCTCTGTGTTTCTATTGAATTTTCTAAACTTCCAAAACAGAAAATTTTTCAGAAAATTAAACTTTATTATGGAAAGATAAAGTAATTATGCTTTAACCTGTCAATGAAATTTTGTTTTAGCTATTTTCAACTTTTATTATTTTCTCCCTCAAGTTAGTCCTTGTATTTACATCAGTCATTACTTGGTCTGTAAAGATAAAACAAAGTCTTCTCTGTAAACCAGTTTTAAATATGCTCATTTGTTGTAGGTAGAGCCTCTGCTGCAAGCAGGCGTTTATAGCCTTGAAAGGGTTACCTGTTACCTAACAACGATCCTGTATCCTACTTAAAGAAACCTAAAACTCTCAAAGAAGAATCCACATCCACACTTATTGCTTTGATTTTCTTTTTACTCTTAAAGAACAATGTCTTGGTTTGATAGCCAATTTATGAAACAGTCATTCACTCGATTTATAACTTTGCTGAACAAGCTGGCTCGTGATGAGACCCCTTGTCTTTTGATTACAGCAATCTTGAGCCATTGCCCTGTTGTGGTATGCAGTATTTGGCAAAGTTAGCAAGTTATAATATCTGTGATTATGATAAGCCGGCTCGTGATGAGACCTCTCATTCTTCAAGATGAAGTGTATCCTTGGGTTGTTCCTCTGAAAGTTGTGATTTCCTTAGCATGGAGGAAGTCATTGTTTCCTTAAGACAGCTTTGGATGACAATAGTAGAGTTTTTGGAAGTAGATGTTCTACAGAGAATGTTTATTTTGTTATTGATACCTTTCATTGCACTGACATAAAACAATTTCTTCACTAAAGGTTGTTTTCATCAAACTTTATCAAGTTGAAACTAGTGTCATATCTAGGTTAGAGTCTTTAACTGTATCTTTCAATAATAGAGATCAATTTTCCAAAAGATTTTCCATTTATACAAGCAAAAAATCAAAATCTGAAAGAGAGTTGGTGTCTTTTTCGTAAATGCCTAATGTAACCATTCACAACTGGTTTTATCATGAAAAGAAAAACTATTTCTCTACAAAAATAGAAGAATAATCTTCTATGGAAAATATTTTTTTAGAATTTGTCCGTTGACAGGCAAAGAGTCTCTTTTACCTGTTAAATCTTGTAACACAAACGTTGATGGACCTATGACTTCTACAATTTGAAAAAGACCAAGCCACATTCTTTGAAATTTTGTATGTTTGCCCTTTTCTTCATGAGCCTTGTCCTATTTTAAAACTAAGTCTCCCATCTGAAAATATTTTCTGGTCATTATGTTTGAATCAAAAGAGGATTTTACTAGTGCTTGATGATGAGCATGCGTTTTCTTAGCATGTTCTTGTTTTTCTTCTAATTTGATTATTTCCATTTGTCTTAGGTGTAATGAGGAAGTTGGTACTTCATCAATGTATTGAACTAGAGACAAAGACGGAATTGCTAAATGAGTCGGAAGAACCACTTCTTTCCCATAAACTAAATTAAAGGGAGAAGTGTCGATGGAAGCTTTTCTCATTATTCGGTATGCCCACAAAGAATATATTAAAGATTTATGCCAATTTTTATGATTTTGGTCTATTGTTCTTTTGATAATCCTGATTAGGTTTTTATTTGTAGACTCGGCCAACCCATTGCCCTGTGGGTAATAATTGGCCGAATATTTAAGTTTGAATCCTCTTTTAAGTGCAAATTCAGTCATTGCATTTCCAGAAAAGTATGATGCATTATCAAACATTAAAGCGAAAGGCAATCCAAATCTGGTGATTATAAATTGATCTATGAACTTAATGATATTTTTAGCATTAGCCGTCTTGAGTGGAACTACTTCTACCCACTTAGTAAAATAATCTGTTGCTGTAAGGATATATCTATGCTACTTAGAAGAGTGAGGAACGATCTCACCTATTATGTCCAATCCCCACTGACTGAAAGGTTCCTCAATGTTAACTGGTTGTAGTGGTAAGGATGGCTTCTTTTGTCTCCCAGCAGTAGTTTGGCAGACTTGACATTTCCTCACGTAATTGTGTGAGTCTTTGAATAACGTGGGCCAGTAATACCCTGCGCACAAGATTTTATGTGCAGTAGCATCTCCAGCATAGTGTCCGCCTGCTCGCCCATTGTGGAGTTCCTGCAAAACTTTTTCAGCTTCAGATTTCTCAAGACATCTAAGGAGAATAGAATCATAATTTATTCTAAAAATAATATCATTTATGAGCTGATATTGTTTGGATTTCAAACTTAGAGGTCTTTTCTTAGTATGATCAAGGTGTGAAGGAGCATCCCCGTTCTTAAGATAATAAATGATATCAGTGTATAATGACTCTGCATTGTTTAGGCTTACCTCGCACATTTGTACCTCTACAGATGGAATTTCATAAATTTGTGACACTTTAGCCATCATTTTGCAAAAGCCTTGACCTCTTACAATGTTTGCTGGTTTAATTTCTATGTCATATTCTTGTAAGGCAGTAACCCATTGGCCCTTTTCTCACCCACATCCTTTTGTACTAGAAGATTGCTTACCGCTGGAAATGGTACTATAATTTTAGTGTGGGTTTTGAGTAGAAAAGGTCTGAAGTATTCGATTGCTTTGAAAATAGATAAGCCTGTTTCTCCACATTTGAATAATTTAATTCAGCATCCTGTAAATTTGAACTGAAAAAAGAAATTGGGGCTTCCGCCTTTTCTTGATTCGTTTGAGTGAGTATCGCAGCATATGACCTATCTGAGGCAAATGTATATAAAATAAAAGGCTCTGAAAAATTCATAGTTTCTAAAGATGGAGCAATAATAATAGCTTGTTTGATCAGGTTGAACGCTTCATGTTCATCTTGGCCCCATTTAAAATTGGAGTTCTTTTTTATCATGGTTTGTAAAGGGGATACGATTCGTGAAAAATCTGGAACAAATCTCTTTACAAAGTTGATTTGACCAAGGAAAGATTGTATGCCTTTTTTGTTATGAGGTAGGGATATTTTAGAAATCTCTTTGATTCTGTCAGAATCGATGTGAATTCCAGATTTTGACACTATGAATCCTAGAAGTTTCCGTTCACTTAATGCGAAAAAAGATTTCTTTGGGTTAAGTGAAATTCCATACCTTAAACATCGTTGGAAGATTTGTTTAAAGTCTTTGAGATGGTCGCTTCATTTCTTGGAATACACGATTATATCATCCAAATAAATTACTACAGATTTATTGACTAAACCTTTGAATATGATGTCCATGGCTCTCTGAAATGTGGCACCAGCATTAATCAAACCAAATGGCATCTTTTGATATGTATATGTGCCCCATTTAGTTTTGAATTTGGTTTTCAATTGATCGTCAGGATGTACCAACACTTGATTGTATCCTGAAAATCCATCCAAGAAAGACATTAATTCTGAGCCCACCACTGCCTGCAATATTTGCTCCATAGGTGGTAAGGGAAAATTGTCTTTTTGATAGGCCTTGTTAAGATTTCGAAAGTCAATGCAAATTCTAATATCTCTGTTTTTCTTTCTAACAGGTACCATATTGGAGACCCATTTAGAATGTCTGACGGGAAAGATTATCTTGGCTTTCAACAGCTTATTGGGTTCGGTTTTTATCTGATTTTCTAAGTTGGGATGGATCTTTCTCAATTTTTGTTGGACAGGTTTTTCATTATCGGTCATTGGAATATTATGTTGGATGATAGAAGTGTCGTATGTTTTGATTTCATCATAGTTCCAAGCAAAAACGTTTTTGTATTGTCTCAAAAGACGAATATATGCTAGTTTTTCTTCAGGGACTAGGCCAAGGCCTAGATTCATGTTTTGGGGTTTGGCATCGGTTCCTAGGTTTACTAATTCGTAATTCAAAGTTGAAATTTGGAGATTTGAATTGGTAGACCTTTTAAACCAATCTTTCAAATCCCACAGATCTTCTAACTTGACCACCGACTTAGGTATAGCATTATTAGTGCTATCTTGTTGCAATTGTAGATCATGTTGGTCTTCATTAATTATTTGATTAGAGTAGGATCCTTCAAATGTAAGGAAATTTACGATATCAGGATCGTCATTGAATATTCTCCAATTTGTGATGTTGTCAGGAATAGAAGGTTTAAAGATTAATTCTATTGAGAATCTATCTGGACTAAAATCTTCCAAAGGAATCTTAGAAGCTACGTTAGCTAAAAGGTTAGCGCTTGCATTCTGGAGTCTGGGAATTGATGAAATATTGATGTTATAAAATGCTCAGTCAGATATTGAACTAAAGATTGATAATGTTTTAAATGACCTGATAAGCAATGTATAGTATTCCGTACCTGTCTGACTACAATTTCAGAGTCTCCGAAGACTTGGAGGTACTTGATGTCTAACCCGATTGCTTTGTACAACCCTTGGACTAAAGCCTCATATTCTGTTGTATTGTTTGTACAATCAAATTCGAGCCTGCATGTTAACATGATTTTATCTCCTTCTGGACTAATTAGCACGCATCCTGCTCCTGCTCCTTCGTTAGATTTAGAACCATCAAAAAATAATTTCCAAAACAAATATTTATTTACAGGTCTATCTAAAAAATTGATACATTTTGAACTATTCGTTTGAGAAAATTTTTTGACTTGGGACAAAACATAATGTTCTAAATAAGGTGACGTATGAGCATTAAAATTTCCGAGGAAATAATCTACTGAGTAATTGCCAATTATGCTACTGTTATATGCTACTGGTTCATTTTCCCCCTCTAATTCCATTACTATGTACTTCTGATGTAATTCTCGTTCAACTTTTATTTGATTTGGCTTACCATTGTAAGGCAGCCACATGTGCGACCAGTCAGTTGCGAAGTATCCATGCAGTTTTTCTGACCAATCCCTGCTAAGAATTAAGCCATAAAATTCAGGGATATCAACAACTAAAATGTCAATAACTTGACATACCTTCGGGTTGGATGACAGCCTTATGGTTACTTGATTTAGTTTGCCAATGACTTCGACTTGTGATCGATCTAGCTGAACTATGCGAACAATGGATTTCTATGGTTGAACGTTTAATTTGACGCATATGGACTTTGGTAAAATATTCGATGAAGCACCAAAATCCACTAAAGAATTATGTACATTTTTATTAAAAATTTCATAAGTAAGGAGAAACAGGGGAGTATGAGATCTCGATCTTCCTCCAATTAAAGCGATGTCATTTGGATCAATCTTGTTAGTCGTATTAGTTGGAGGTCTTACCATGTTCTGGGAAGCTTGAGAAAGTACAACGACAGGCAAAGGTGCAACTGGAACAGCATGTAATTTTTTCAACATTATCTTTTGTTGATGCTTTAACTTGCCCAATTTGTAAAGAGTGATGTTGGCCCTAGTCTTTTTCATGTCTTTTATAATATTGTACTCCATTTCATCTGAAACGATCAATGTTTTAGATGGAGTTGACGAATCTGTTTGGACTGGGCTAGTTTGAGTCGCTTTAGATGTCGTTTTCTTTGTTGCGACTTTATCCTTTGTTGCAGAGCTTGTGCTCTTTGGCTTTAGGGTAGTTTGGGGAGGATCAAACTGATTTCTACTTTGTGTGTTAACTGGGAATACTTCTTGATCTTCTTCTTGTGGGAGGATGAAAGACCACATTCCTTGTAATTCTACAACTTCTTCATCATCGGTTTGCCCTTTAGTGGCAATTTCCTCTTCCTCTTCCTCGCATTCAGCACTTGTAGTAGCATTGGGTGGCCTTGAATCCATTGACGAGCCTCTTTTAAAAGCTCTGTAGGGCCTTTTTGAAGAATTTTCTACTACTTGCTTGTTTATGTCGACCATTTCATTGGACATGGTCTTCAGAACTTTTTGCAATCCCTCCAAATCGAATGGATGTTTTGCTTATTTCTTCTTGTATTCTTCTTTGAAGGTGACCTTCTTAGATTTCCATTCCTCTATTGCGGATTTCTTCTCTAGGGTTATTAAACGTTTCTCTTCTACTATGGCTTCTTTCATGTTTTCGGCTAAGGTTGTTTTATTAGCCCTGTCCACGAAGATTGCTATGTTTGATGGTAAAGCAGTGATATACCATTCACATCGTACTTCTTCACTAGGCTGGGAAGCAACAGGAATTTATTTTAGAATTTTATTGAAATGTAGATTGAAGTCTTTGATAGGCTCTCTAGATTCGGCCCTAAGGTTGGATAGGTCGTTGATTAATGTTGTCGTATACCTTTCATCGCCAAACTTGGTTGGGAATTAGTCTTGGAAGATGTCCCAACTAGTAATAGATCCAGAGGGTAATGAGAAATACCACAACCCAGTTGTTCCTTGCAGAGTATAAGGAAATAGTCGAACAACAGCATCTTCATTGGTAACCCCGTTGAGATTATTAGATAGAATAAAGTTGTTTATGTGCTCTTCTGCTAGCATGCCTGCTCGGGATTGAACTTAGGTAGCCATTTCTCGGGATGGGCCGGTACTTGACTCAAGGGTGTAGGAATTAAGACTGCCCCAGGGTTATTCCATGGAGATTGGGCCATTGCTGAACTACTAACAGAGGGAAGTGCAGAAGATTATCCCTGTGGTTGGGAAGATGAGGATATTACGATCGCAGATGATTGAGGAGGAGTTGCAGGGGTTCTAGTGGGTGGATTGAAAATTGTCTGAAGTGGAGGAGTGGATGGTTGACTTCGTGGTGAAGAGGTTGAGAAGGATTATGTTGATGAAAGAGTCTCGTTGTCGAACTCTTTAAGTGATTTCCTTGCTCTTTTCCTTTTGGGAATAGGTAATTCGATTGGTTGAACGCCAAACTTTTCACTCTTTAATCTGGTCAGGGGATGAGCAGGGTTATACTGTGAAGTCACGCTGCCTTGAGATTTATCAGATATTTGAGGAGAAATGGAAAATCGCTGAAGCTTGTGAATCAAAGATTCGACTTCAGGAGGTTCAATAATAGATTGTTTTGAAATGTCAGGGTTTGTAGCAGCGTTTGATGCTCCGACGACTTCTAAATCTGGATTTAAGTGTAATGGAGAAGTCGGGGGAGATGGTGAGGGCGAATTACTCTCAGAATGGTATTTTGATTTAGATTTACTTGCCATTCGAAGGTTCAAGCCCTCCTTCTAGCGCCAAATATGTCGAAGGCCCTGAAAATCGGGTCTACAACAAGGGGGATACCTGCCTGGTCCGGACCTTGGTTGGCAGCTCCTTATCCATTTGGTATAGCGGGTCCAACTGGGGATATGGGACCAGTTTCCCAACTCAGTGTGTGTGTGTGAGAAAAATGGATGTTTCTGTTCTAAATGGAATACTTATATCCTAATTCTAATCTAATGCTATGCTATTGTATTCTAATAAATAGAAAAACATCTAAATTTATGCTAACCCGGGGTGTGATCTTTCTTCTATGCGATCTAAAAATATTTCAAACAATAACTGATAATAAAGATCATTAAGCTATTATAAAAAAAGAATTCAATAAAGATGAACTACTTCGTATAAAAAGTTAGACGAAACAGTTGTGAAAACATATCGCATAAATGAGCTATTCATATAATAAGCATAAATAAATAGTTATCACCGTACAAAAGTGCCAAATGATAACTCAGGCATCCACGCTATAATATATAAACAACTAAAAACTAAGCATCACTTTAATGCATAAGTAGAAATGGTTAAGAGATAAAAGTACCATTTATAACTAGTCCTACTCATGAGCTTCAAGCGACAATTGATTTATCTCTCCTTGATTTAACATCCACTAAGGGTACAGAAGTGCAACATTAGTAGTAGATATCAAATGCAAATACCAATAAACCATATTCCATTCATTCATCAAAACCTCCTTGGAGGGTGCAAAAGTGCATGTTCTGAGGGCAAGTTTTTGATAAATTTCTGGACCCTTCTCTAAATGCATGAGAAGGGTTTAAATACTACTAATTAAATAACTTATTTATAGAAATTCAGGATTCGGTTCAAATGACCGTCCTTTTTCTAAGCAAAACTATTTCTAAAATTAAATCTAGTATCTAACTATTTCTATATTTGCTCCTTAACGTCGCAAGTATTCAGTTTTTGCCTGAGTAGAGTCGGTTGACTGTCTTCTGCCTTTGGTTGAGTTAAGCAAACAGAATCGGCAAGAGCTGGCACTGTCTTCTTAGGAAAAATTGATGATATACTCGAGAGTCATCCAATGACTATGTGGCTTTACCATGTATGCCTGGTAATAATCCCATTTCAACTTGGTTAACCCTTGGATTGCTTCTGCTTTTTCTTTAGCTTTCTGTTTCCAGTTTGTTTCTATCGTTGCTTTCTTGCAATTTTCGGGGCTTGCAGGTGACTGAGCAATTAGAAGCCTTCCTTTTCGAGCAAGTTTTCTTAGCGATGCGCGATTAGCGCTAAGCGCTAATTGCGCATCGGAAACTGCCTCCGTTCCTTGATCCGGGCTTCCCTAATGCGTTTTTTGCCTCTTGCACCTTTTTCTCTTATCGGGTATAAAGCTCAAAATTTGTAAAAATAGTGATTCTGTGAGCTCTTGACCCTAAGCATTAAACTGTCTATTCTGGTATCAACATTGTTCAGTACCCATTCAACCATGGCTGTATATGAGAGATCTGTGATGGATGCCTCAGAAGACTTCTGTGGCTCTTTCTCTTCCTTAAGTAGATTAGGTGTGCCTTCCCAAATGGACATTGGAATACTGCTTTTCCTCCTCATAGTTTCCTGCATACTGCCTTGTATAACGCTTTGTCCTTCGTTCCTGCAGTTTACAAATGAGGTGGAAGTAATGATAAAAATAATGACAAGAAAACTTTAAATGCCGAAGATATGCAAAAAAACGCCACCTTACGTGAACTATTTCTTCGAAAAACACAACACCATACTTCATTAACAACTGGCAACAACTCATTAATTCACATTAAAGTGCAAGACCAGTTCTTGGCCTAAAAAAATTTTTCTTGAATAATGGGCTAGAACCAACTGCGATGGAGAGGTCTTGTGATTTGCTTTGCAATATCGCAGATCACTGCATTGCATTACCACAATCTCATCGTGTTGTTCTATCGCAAGGTTGCTTGGTCGCAATATCACAATATCGCAAGATCGCAGATCGCTTAATCGTTATAATCATTATGTGTGATTTATGCGATTTTTGCGATATGCGATATTGCATATCGGCGATTTTAAGGTTTTTCAATATGAGTGCTTATTAATGCATGCGATGCGTTGGAATTTCGCGTCGCAATCTCGCGTTTTTTATCATTTTGGCTCATTAGAAGGTACCCTATCATTCTTTGCTCTATGTTATATCTCTTAAGGAGTGAATTTACTTTCTTCATCATGAAACTTAAGCTTTTTAGATTCTTCAAAGGTATTTTCCTAAGTCCATGATGTTGTAAGTTTTATCTAAAAATAAATATAAGCAATAATTGATTTTTTTAAATTTTTGACTAAGGGCCCCCACTTATTTAGTATTAGCAATAACACTTCATAAGGAGGGGGGTTGTTGGTGGCCATAACAGATCCCCACAACTTTATTTGTAATAGGAGGCAGAAAAATAAGTTATCTCCTTACATCCACCATAGGATCCTAGAAATTGAAAAATATGCCAATAAATCTAAATGGGTGGAAAACACATTAGTAGATCAAGATAGTACAGAGGTTGTCGTTGACAATGTATTGATGGGTTTAGATAGGAGGCTTGATGAAGATTTATTTGTACAGGTGTCGGGAGAAAATTCATCTCAAAGGCAGTCATAGCAACATAGTGGACAAAATTTAGAGCAGGTAGGGCCATCAGGCCAACTAGGATCTTCAGGGCAAGCAGAGCCATCAAAACAACAGGAGCTTTCAGAACAACAAGAAGAATTTGAACAGCTAGAAATCTCAACTTGAACAAATCATGAGAAATCCTCCTATTTTGCAAACTCCTCTCAATGAGGAAAGAAATCTTAAAAGAGACAGAGAGGAGACCACTCCTTCCAGCAGGCCTATTGATCAAAATTTTGCTAAAACACAAACTTTAAACCCATATGCAGAACAAGAGCACACCCAGGAAACAACAGGAAACATAGCGGCAAAAAGGACATAAAGTGGGCACACTATCCCTTCAGGAGGTTCACAATCCACCTCACAGTTCCAGGTATTAGAAAGGCAACAGAGCATAGAAGTATCTTCCTTTAGGGCTCCTTCTGGTCAGAGCCAGGATATCAAAGAAAAGTATAAAGAGATCAAAGCAAGGAATGAGAAACTAAAGGTTCAAACCTATGCTCATTATCTCAGAATGGCTCCAACCAACCAAACAAGGTTGATGTCAGCCTTTGACATAAAGGAAGGCAAGATGCAGATGAGTTTTCTTAAACCAACTATGCAACAACCAAGATCAATGGTTGACTATTTGAAAACTGATTTTGAAGTTTTCGCAAAGGATATTCACCCAATTGATCAAATAGAGCTACATAAACAAACAGGTGAAATGGTCTACTCTACATTGACCAACAAAGCAATCATAGCTCATCAATTATAGAACTTACTGCATAACACATCTGCATAGCTTCAATTGGAAAAAGCTTCTTCTCAGGCCAAATACACCAGAATAAAGATTTTGGAGGACTTGATCATAGAGCTGGGACATGTTCCCAAGGATGTCAAAGTGGTAGAGCAATTAATAAAAAAGAAAAATGATGATATAGCTGCATTGAAGAAGCAGCTCAAGATCCCTCCTCTTCACCATACTCAAACTGCTGATGTTATAGAAAAACAAAAGGAGGAAGAACTTATGGACCTAGTCCTTAAGTTGAATGATCAATTAAAGGAAACTGAGAAAGAATTGGAAAGGTTAATGCAATCTAAGCAAAGTGAGCTAGCCACCGCTCCTCATACTGTAATTCCTTCAGTTTCCATAGCAGTACCCTCCACTTTGGCAACTGCTTTGGCACCAACAATTCCAATAGCAACAACATTGTCAGTAGCATGTACTACTTTAGCCATAGGTACATCAACCAGTACAGGGACGAAAACAGAAAGAATAGATGAATTGATTAAGGTTATGGAACAAATGAGCATCCAAGCCATAGAATTGAAGAAGCTCATAGACCAAGTAACAAGTTTGGAAACAAGTTGTGAACTTGCACAGATTCAGAATAAAGAAGAAGCACGAAAAAATCAAAGGATGGTGGAACGAATAAGAATCCTTGAAAAAGATTTGACACTAGAAACGCCATTGGGAGATATCAATGATATACTATGGACCAATATCATTGATTCCATCAATGATATTTGGCCTTCCATTCAGGTTATTTTTGAACAAACTGACTTAGTCAAAACGAAGCCATACAAAAGACAAAGGAAGAACTGGGAGACAAGCCTGAAGAAGAAAATCAATTGATAGATTTTTTGAACAGTAGAAATAGGTACCAGCTGGATGAATTAGAAATTCAAGACAAAACTGCAACTATCATTGAGATAAAGAAGGTACTTACTAAAAGGAACCTGATGTCTAATTTGGAGAAAAAATGTCAAAGCATTCAAGCAGACATCGAAAGTTTCATGTTAAAATATGGCATTTTGAGAGAAAAAGGACTTCCTATTCCTCTAGTCATACATGACAAATTAATGAGACAAGAATATTACATTGACAGATTGCACAAACAGTCCAAGAGCCAAGCTAGTTCTTCAAGAGTAAAATCATTAACCACAGGAAGGGTACTTTATGATGGCCTAGAGAATCTGTTCTATATAGAACATGAACTCAAGCACTTATTCACCAAAAAACCTAATTTTTCCAAATATACAGAAGCTAATGAAGTCTACAGGAAAATGATCAGAATAAAATTACCAGATAGTGAATGGTGGACCAATTTTACAGATTTACTAGAAGTTATTGTAGTAAATCTAGAAGGTAAAGATAACAGCCAAGTAAAAATAGGTAATACAAGGTTAATTAGCACAGGTGAAGAGTATCAGTAGGTTAAAGATACTAGTGAATCCAACACATAATTACCAAGGCAACTACAAGAGCCAAATCTAAATTCCAGCAGCCAGCACATTCACAAATAAAGGGACAACAAGCAAATGGATTTCCATCTGTCTTTATCTTCATGTTGAAGAATTTTTTGTTTCCTAGATTAATTCTCATATAGTTGTGAGATATTTTGTATCAAAATTTGTATAAATACTTCCCAAGCTGAAGTAATTAGGGTGGATTAAAAGGAATTTCTGGAGACATTTTGTTGTAAGCTAAGGAGCTATCATACTCAAGACTAGACTGGTTTACTGGATTATGAAATAAAGATGAAGACATTTCACTCAATTCTTGTGCACATTTGGAACAGATAAGTGTCATTTTATCTTGTTTAAATATTGTATTCTCTTTATGTTATGAAATATTCATGTGTGTTTCTTATGAAAATCTTAAAAGCAAACAAGGAATGATATCATTAGAATTAACTCAAGTGCTCTCTGTTTTAACTATTTGCTTTATTTATGTTTTCTTCTAAACTGCCTTAGTTTGGATATTCTTAATTGCCTCCTTACTTCCGTAGTTTACCCCCCTTTGACCCATATTATAGGATTCTTCATTTCCCTTTTCTACTGGCCATCCTTCCCTTCCTCATCTTAATCCCTGTTAAGGATTCTTCATTTCCCTTAGCCTTGGTTGGGATCTCATCCATTTAAACCTGTAGATTTGCTCTTGCTATGTTAGCCTGCTCTGTGGACTCTTACCTCAATAATAGATCTAATCCAGTTAAGCATTTCTTGATTGACTCCATAACCCAATGGCCTAAATATTTTCTCTGCCCATTTGTCTTCTTAATTCCACCATCAAATCAAAACAAACAACCCTGAACATTAATAACTAGCCTAAAATCCTAATTCAACAAAGTTAAGTTATAAAGAGAGGTCCCTCTCTGGACTTAGGTTGGCTAGAACCGGAGTCTAAAATATTGGTTTGTGGTTACCTCGGGCTATTCCTTCTTTGATAAATTCTAAGGAAAAAACCTGAGTGATAACATAGTGGTGACCATACTAGGGTTTCAAAACCTTCAGTTTTAATAAACCTTTGAGGAATTCAAATTTTTATTCATAAGCATCTTAAAGGGTTGTTAGAAGTTATTTCCAAAAGTTCACAAAAGTTTAAATCAAGCCTAAAAAGCTCGAAATCTGGCTTCAGGGAGAACTCATTATACTAGGGCCAACCTTGATCCAAATCCTCCCCATGTATTTGAAAATCCCAACCTTATTCTGAGAATAATCAGAAGACAAGAAAGTTCAGTAAGCCCTAGACCTGTTGTTAGATCCAATTCATGCCCTGCTGAGTGGTTATTCCTTGAAGACCTCCCTTTTGATGAGTATTTTGGCCTCTCTCTGTTTAGAACCACATCTGATAGTGAATTGATAGACCTAATCCCATATCCAAAATTCATCAGAGAACTTGAAATCCAATGTGCTAGCTTGTTAATTGAGCGAAATCTGTTGAACTCCCCTCAGTCATCCCTCACCACTGATAGACTCCCTAAACTTTCTAAAACAGCTTCAACATCTTTTAGCTCACTATCATTTCTCCACACCTCTGAAGATCATCCCTCATCTCCATTCATACCTTCACTCCCTCATCAGCCTATCACTACCCCTCAAACACCTATTACCCATGTTACACCAACTCCCCTTGTTGTTTCAAATCCTTCAGTTACCCCAACACCTGTTCTCAACCTTGTACAACTTAGAGCTATGGCATTCAAATATGCCCCCCTTGTAATGCCTGCTCCTCAAGGTGCCTTACCAATAGATTATCAAAGTAAAATCACTTCATTTGATGGCACTGGAACATACACAACACAACAACACACTAAGAAAATGACAGATTATTTTGAGCTGCATGAGATTGACATAGGAGATGTCCAAATGAGAATCTTTTTCCAAAGTCTAGTTGGAGAAGTTAGAACATGGTTTAGATATTTTCCCCCTTAGAGCATAGATAGTTTAGAATTCCTTTACCAACAATTCCTTAATAGGTGGGAGAAAAAGAAAAATCCCCTTCAAATTCTATCTGAATATGAAAACCTTAAAAGGGGACCAAACAAAACTGTTCAAGACTATTGTACCAGGTTTAACAACGTGATAATGCAATCCTAGTTAACCTTAGGCCTCCACCTGGTTTAGTCCTAATTAAGTTTCCAGACGGGTTTGATACAGATATGACTTTTCAACTTAGAGAAAGGAATCCCCCCACACTTGAAGATATGCAAAGTGTAGCTATTAGCGTAGAAGCTAATATGTTGTCCAAAAGGGCTAGAGTTAGGAATGAGAGAAGAACACCTTTGAAAGATGAAAATTTACCCTTTGATCAGAAAACGGATGCTTTAGCTAAAGGAATGGAAAGGTTGATGGATAGAATAGTAGTCATTGAAAGGAAACCTCACTGGGATAATCCAGTAAGGAATCCAAACTTTAGGAAAAACCAGAACCAAAACATTGGTAAAAATGGACCTGATCAAAACATTAGGCCACCTTTACAAGAAAATTATGGTGAGACTTCCCACCAAGAAGAACCTGAGATAGAAACTTAGATCAACCTTATGGGCTTAGATAATGAAGAAATCATTTTTCTAACTCAAGATGATAAAGAACTATATATGCTTCGACAGTTACAAACTCAAACAGGAGAATCCTTCGACTATAAACAAGGGTATGAGTCTGCTATTTTCAAAGTTCATAAATAGTACAACCTAAGAAGCAAGAAGAACACTGATGTTCCTAATCAGAATAAAAAAGCATTACCTAACCAGCATAAGAAAGTAAAAGCTACAAATTAGAATCCTCAAGTTACAAAAACCTTACAAATCCTTTCTATACCACCTCAAAATCCTCGTAGTCCCACCATTAAAGATGTAACAGATAACCAACCTTCTAATGAGAAGCCTTCCACTTCAGTCCCCCTCAAAGGAACAGTGGAACAGCCCCCATAAATCATATTAGAAAATCCAATTGAAAACAATCCTAACAATGAAAAATAAAAACATACTACTCAGAACCTTGGCTCTAAAATTCTAAATGTTCAAATAGATAAATCCCCTCTGCCTTTCAATTTGGGAGTAGAGGTGGCCAAGCTTAAAATCTCAGTACCTTTGACAGAATTGGTTAAACATGAGACTTACATATATCAAAAATTAGTAAATCTTTAAACTTCCATGAGAATGAAGACTTTGTGAATCTATTTGATGATCAATTTGAGTTAATTTTCAAACCAGATGTCAATGGAAAGACAGTTGAAGGAGGGGTACCACCCTTCTACATCAGCCTTAACATCCATGATAAAATCCTACATAATGCCATGCTTGACACTGGGGCCTCACATAATCTCATGCCCAAATCTGTAATGGAAAAGCTTAACTTGGATATCACTAGGCCTTATAAGGATCTCTTTTCCTTTTATTCAAGCCAGGTTAAATGTTTAGGTCTCATCAAATATTTGTGTGTCTCCCTAGTTCAATACCCTACCAAGACCATACTTATGGACATAGTTGTTGCTGACATACCATCCAAGTATGGTATGTTGTTGTCCAGATCTTGGGGTGCCAAATTCCAAGGATCTCTACAACTGGACATGTCCAATGCTACCATATCAGTCTTTGGACACCACAAGAAGTTGTATAAAGAGACTGATGAAGTATGTAGTGCGTTCCTAGGAGAGACCTTAGAATTTTCCCATATATTTAGTACATTCTGATATTGATTCTTTCATACTTTACAATGATGAAAATAATCAAGAAGACACTTCAAGTAGTATAATAGCAGAACCAAAAGAAATTTAAATATTAGAGGAAAATCAAAATGTCCAAATTCATGAAACATCAGATAAAAAATATGATCTAGATACCTTAGTCAAGAAGGATTCCACTAACCTAGATGAAAATTATGATCATGAAATCCCGTGGCATCTTGCATTTGATGGTTCAGTCAACAAACTAGGTGCAGGAGCTGGTGTATGGATTTATAACTTAGAAAATGATCATGCAGAGGGCCATGCCTAAAAACTAAACTTTAAATGTACAAACAACATGGCCAAGTATGAAGCACTTCTATTAGGTCTGAAACTTGTTAAAAGGTTAGGAGCCATCAGAGTCTCTATCATGGGAGATTCTGAGATAGTGATCAAACGAATTAAAGATGTTTATATGACTAAGGATCCTAGGCTAGGATTTTATAGAGGAACAGTGATAGAAATACTAAATACCTTTTTAGAAACCAAACTTGTTGTTATTCTAAGAAAACACAACATGCAAGCTCACAACTTAGCATGTTTTCTAGTACTTGTAAGTTTCCCTTTCGGCCCAACCATCAGTACACTGCTGAGGTTAGGCATAGGCCTATGAATCCTGACAGTTTAAAGAACTAGAAAGTGTTTTATAATGATCAACAAATTAACCATTTTCTAACTTTAAATGAGGAATTTGTGAATAGTAACATAGACACAGACATAGCAGTAGATTTTGATTGCTTAGATGAAATAGAAATTAACAAATAGAAGAGGATTAGATAGATATACTGCATCACACAAAGTTTACAAAATCTACTATTCGAAACCTAAAACAAATGGAAATTGATGAAGCCATTGATGAAGAAACTGAAGTCATAAACCTTAAGGATAATTTTCTACCCAAAGGATTAACTCCTTTGGAGCACTTATTCGATTCAAACGATATTCGCAGGAAGCCTAAAATGGAACCTTTTAGATCAGACATTGAGGAATGCAATATAGGATCTAAAGAAAATCCCAAATTGATAAAACTATCAAAACCATTACCTCCCAACGAAAAAATGAAATATATGGAACTGCTGAAAGAATTCCAGGATGTTTTCTCCTGGAGTTATGAGGACTTGAAATCCTATGATACTAGCATAATACAACATACTATTCCACTAAAAGAAAATCAAAAGCCCTTCAGACAGAAACTTAGAGGAACTAACCCTTATCTGCTTCCTTCTACTGAAAAGGAGATCAAAAGAATGTATGAAGCTGGAAGCATAGCACCTATTAGGTTCTTAGACTGGGTTTCCAATTTAGAACCCATAAGAAATAAAACTGGTGAAATTAGGTTGTGTGTTGACCTTAGGAATTTAAACAAAGTTTCACTTAAGGATAAATATCCTCTTCTGAAAGTGGATTACATACTACAGAGGGCAGTAGGTTCCTCCAGGATCTCACTATTAGATGGGTTCTCTGGTTATAACCAAATCCTAGTCCACCCACATGATCAGGCAAATACTACATTCACAACTCCATGGGGCACTTTCATGTATGTGAAAATGCCATTTGGGTTAAGAAATGCAGGGGCCACCTTTCAAAGAGTAATAGACATAGCCTTTGCTAAAGAAATCCATGAATTCCTAGTAATTTACCTTGATGACCTCACAGTATTCTTGAAATCAAATCAACAACACCTGGATCATCTTAGGCAGGTCTTTATCAAATGCAAGAAATGTGGTATTTCTCTAAATCCTTAAAAATATTTATTTGGGTTGGAAAAAGGGAAATTGTTAGGCCACACCATCTCCAAATATGGTATTAGGATTGACCCAACAAGAATTGAAGCTATTTTGCAGATACCACATCCTAGGAACATCAAAGAACTTCAAGCATTTTTAGGTAAAATAAACTTTTTGAGGAGATTTATCTTTAATCTAGTTGAATTAATTAGATTACTGAATAACATGTTAAAGAAATATTCGACTATTAAATGGACTATAGAGGCAAAAAAGTCATTTGAATATATAAAGTTGGCCTTAACTCAAACTCCAGTCATCATCAGTCCAATGTTTGATAGGGAATTTATCATATCTTCTTTTGCTTCTGAACACACCTTTGCTGCAATCCTTTTGTAGAAAAATAATTAGGGTTTTGAACAGCTAATAGCCTTCTTCAGTAAAGCCTTGAGAGGTGCACCTTTAAAGTATAACATAATGGAGAAACAAGCTTTTGCTTTAGTTAAAACAATAAAAGATTTCAGAGTTTATATTTTTTACTCCCATATAGTAGTGTATGTCCCCAATGCTATAGTCAAGGACATTCTGACACAGAATGGACCTAATGGGAAAAGAGGAAAATGGATAGCTACCATATTAGAGTATGATTTAGAAATTAAACCTACCAAATTGATCAAAGGCCAAGGTTTGGATAACCTCATGGCTAAAACAAATTGTCAGGCCCTAGACATAAACTTCATTACAGAACTAGATAATGAAGAGGAGATGGCGACTCCACAGATCAGCCAAGCCTTTACAGACTCACCATGGTATGATGACATAATATATGTTCTACAAAACCTTCAACATCCTCCCGAGCTATATAGGACTAAAAGTAGGTTCTTAAAGATGAAATCTTCAAAATATAATTGATAATGCCTTATTTTGGAAAAATCATGAAGGCATATTGTTGAATTGTTTATTAAAGGAGGAATCTGATAAAATTTTGCAAGAGTCTCATGCATGTGACTGTGGGGGACATCTCTATTGGAAGACAATAGTTGATAAGATCTTGAGGGCTAGTTTTTACTAGCCCACTCTGTTTGCTGATGTGAAAAAATTTGTAACCTCATGCCACAAATGCCAAATTTTTGAAGGGAAAAGAAAACTACTGCCATTACCTTTAAAACCTATATTAAATGAAACACCGTTTCAACAGTGGGTCTTAACTTCATTGGTGAAATTCATCCTCCCTCCTCTACCCCACATAGATGGATATTCATTTCCACAGATTATTTTACAAAATGGATAGAAGCTATACCCTCAAGACAAGCCATTGATATTGTCATAATAGGTTTTCTCGAGGCCAACATTCTATCCAAATTCGGTTGTCCCACCAAAATCATCATAGATAATGCTGCAGCCTTCAAATAAAAAAGGATGATTGATTTTTGCAACAAGAATCACATAACCCTTGGCCATTCCACAACCTACTATCTCCAGGGAAATGGACTTGTAGAATCATCCAATAGAAGCCTAATGAATATCATCAAAAAATTATTGGAAGATAATAAGAAGACCTGGAATAAGAAACTATTGAATGCTTTATGGGCAGATAGATTGACCACAAAGAAATCTATTGGCACTAGTCCCTATCAATTAGTCTATGCAATGGAGGCCATCTTTCCATCTTATTTGGGAACTCTAGTGCTGAAATTACTCCAAGAAGCACAAGTTGAGCCCAATGATATCCAGAGAAGGATAAACCAGACTATTCATTTGTAGCAAACCAGAGAATAGGTCTACATCAAATCTCAAGTGGTGCAGGAGAAAATTAAGAAAGCATTTGAAAAAAGAACCAAGGCAGAAGATTTCTATCTAGGAGACAAAGTACTGAAATGGGACTCAAGAAAGGAAGATAAAGGGAAACATGGGAAGTTTGACTTCCTGTGGAAAGGTCCTTACATTATTTATGCTTCTAGAGGTAATAATGCTTATTTTCTCAAAGAATTGGATGGTGCAAAAGTAGAGGGAGCACAAATTAATGGTCGAATGCTTAGGCATTATATGGATCCTAGTTATTGATTCCACTAATTACTTGTACATACTATGTCCTTCATAAAGTTCAGTTTGGATTGGATGGTAAATCTTGAAGTTGAAGCCCGAAGAGAAGGCCCTAAGCTTTAAAGTTTTACTGTCAGTAAATATCAATAAAGAAGTAAAGTAAAAAGGAAAGTTGCAGAGTAAAACCACAAAAATTCATAAGGCCATTGATGATCTGAAAATCACTCATGAGTGATCTCAGTTAAATAATTAATGAATGAAGGTATTACAAACTCATTTGCTGGTGTGTGTCTATGTTATTTTAGGCAACGAATCAATCAGATTGCAAAATACACAGACGCTGGAAAATGGAAAACAGTAAGGGAAACACAGTAAGCAAATACAAGAACACATCAAATTAATAAGGAGTTCACCTTATTCTCTAGGTCTACATCTCTGGTCTAGCTTTCAGTGGTGGCCTTCTTTTATTGTGTGTTTAAAGTAGAGATTTACAATGAGGAGCTCAACTTGAGTCTCCTGAAACAGATAATGCTTGGTAGGGTGGTTCTTGGATTCCCTAAGCCACTAGAGTGCATAGACTCTTTCCTTACCAAGTCTTGACCTCTCTGGTCTTCAATGGGATGAGTCCAATGTGGTGCTCAACTCTCAACAAATGTCCTCACAAGGATTGCTTGAACCTCTCAAGCCTTTTGTCTACTCGATGCTACCTTACGCTATAGGTCAGCTTGGCTCTCTGTTTCTTTTCTACCTCTTGCTTTACCGTCTCTCTCGTCTTTTTTTCCATTGTTTCCTTCTCTGATTCTTCCTTGTTCTGTTTTCTGTTTGTTCATGGCTTAAAGCCAATCTGTTCTTGACTATTCGCTTCCTCTTCCACCCCTTCGGATCACCTGCTGCTGTTCGTTTGGAGTTCCCTGCATTTGTGTCATCACTAATGTCCCACAAGGAAGTGGCCACTTGTCCTCTCATGAACTATGCCAGCTCTTCCTCAATGGTTCGGTATTTTAGTTACTTTGTGTAAGGATTCATCTGCCAACTCAGCGGTCAAATCAGACTTCAGAATTTTATATGTCGCAGCTTAATTCCCCCATCAAATCTGGTTTCCCATCGGGCGCAATCTCCACCATCAGATCTGGAGCCTATAGATCCTACCGTGTTCACTCATATCGTGCGGTTGACTTGCTCGAACATTACCCCGCGATGAGAGGCGGTTTTCTCTCTCATCCACCGGACACGCATTGTGCAATGTATGGAATTGCTCGTTTTCTACCAAATCCGCTTACTACCCAATATGCCTCTGATATTCCGCTTGTTTTGGAGTGCGGGGCCCGCCTTTTGATTTAGCACTTTTCCCATGGTTTTCAGCTTTTCCTTGTGACCGAGTGCTCGGGGCCTTTCCTTCTCAATGGGTTTTTCCCAGCGATGCACGATTAGTGCTAAGCACTAATCGTACATCAGAAATGAACTTTGTTTTCTGATCCAGACTTCCTAACTTCTAGTTTGCATCCTGTGCGGTCTCCATGGGCCTCGGTCAGCACGCTTTGGCCGAGGTCCTCGTTGTTCCTTGCTAGCTACAAACTGCCACTATCCAAAGGTCTTCCTGATAGCTCTTTGTTCATAAATTTTTTAAGTATGTCTGATTTGATATAGTCATAGCACTTTGCTAGTTTTCATGGATCCAATTCGGATCATAGCCTTCTCACTGAAAAAGCTTTTGGACCACCAAAAGTTGGTTTTCAAGCATTGACTAGGTGAGGATACAATTGTCTCACTTGTCCAATCTCTATCCACTTTGCACTGCTTGGCTTTGAACCCTTGAGCCCAATTCTGAGGTACTCAACGTCTCCCCTGTGCGTCATTCTCACCTTCCTGTCCAAAAATGTGTCTTCCTGCAATTCATTAAGATATTCAGGTAGCAGGTCATCAATAGAAGGCAATTGAATCTGCGCTTCGAGATCTTCGATTAGCGAAGGTTCAAACAATCTCAAGCAATCTGCATTTACGACTGAGTAGATGTGCATGTAAGCTGGTAGATCAAGGCGAAAAGCAGTCTCACCAATCTTCTCAAGGAAGTTGAAGGGTTCACACCTGATAGGCTTCAGCTTTTTACCTTCACCTTGCATCCTATCTTTGCTGATATACAACCAGACTTAGTCACCAACTTGGAAACTATGCTCCATCCAATGCTTGTCATGCCTTGCCTTGTATTTGGCTTGGCTCCTTTCCAGCTGTTCCTGTACTGCCTGGTGGATTTCTTGGATTTGTTCGATGAACCTAGTTTCCCTATCCACATCATTGTGTCCCTCAACTATGGTGTCTTTACCAAAGACAAAATCCAAAGGAGACCTTGGTGTGAAACCAAAACGAGGCTCAAAAGGAGATCTCTGTGTAGAAGAATGTTTTGCTCTGTTGTAAGCATGCTGCACATAACATAAATGTTCATCCCAAAGCTTAGGATGCTTGCTGCAATATCCCTTGAGTAACTGGATCATTGTCTTGTTAACTACTTCTGTCTAACCATCAGTTTGTGGATGAAAAGCTATGCTTTTCTTTAGTTTGGTGTCCATCAGTTCCCACATACTTGACCAAAACTTCCCCACAAATTGGGTGTCTCGATCAAATACAATGGAAGTGGGTAATCCAAAATGAACCCATACATGCTCAAAAAATAGTTTTGCAGTTTGTTTAGTTGTAATCTGTTTATTACAAGGTATCAAAATACACATTTTGTTGAACCTATCCACAACAACATATAGATAATCATGACCTTTCCTAGATTTAGGCAGTCCTCCAACAAAGTCTATGGAAACACTTTCCCAAGGATGAGCAAGAACTAGTAATGGAGTGTACAAGCCTAGTTTTCTATTGTTGGGCTTGCTTTTAGCCCACATAGTACACCCTCTTACATATCTAGAAACATTCTCGTTCATTTTTGGCCAATAACAAAATCTTTGTAGCTATGCAACTGTTTTACTTACCCCAAAGTGACTTGATATTAGAGAAGTGTGTGCTTCTCGAATTATCTTTACTCTTTTAGTTTGTGGAATGCATAACTTCCCACAATGATACAAGAGTCGGTCCTTTACATGATAATCCAATTCTTCTACTCATTTACCTTGACTTAAAGTTGCATATACATCTTTAAAGTCTATATCTTGAGCATATTGTTCAATGTAAATCTCATGTAACACATAATTTTCCTAAGTATAGTAGATGCATTTATAATGGGCCTAGATAACATATCTGCAACTTGTGTTTGCCCTTTTTATATCTGATGACTAAATGAAATTGTTGTAGAAAACCCATCCATCTATAGCGTCTTGATTGTTGCAACTTAGTTTGGGAGAGTAGATATTGAAGTGGTTGATGATCAATATGTATTACTGTCTCTTTACCCATTAAGTAATGTTTCCACTTTTTCACACTCTGTACTAATGCATACAATTCTTTATCATATGTTGGATAGTTAACTACTGCAGAATTAAATGTCTCAGAATGATAACATATGAGTTTACCGTGTTGTGTCAACACTGCTCCCATGGCATAGTCACTGGCATCCTTTTGGATCTCAAATGGTTTTTGAAGATCAGGTAGTGCTAGTATAGGTGTTGTACTAATCTTTTCTTTCAAGGTGTCGAAGGCTTTTTGTTGTTTGCCTCCCCACTGAAACACCTTGTTCGATCATGTTAAAGCATGTAAGGGAGCTGCAATTGAGGAAAAGTTAGAAACGAACTTTCTCCAATATTGTGCTACTCCTAAGAAGCTTTTAACTTCTGTAGCAGATTTGGGTTTAGGCTAGTTCACAATGACTGCCACTTTAGAGAGATCTATATTCAATTCAACACCCCCTCCTATATGACCCAAATAATTCAGAGATGTTTTTCCAAATACATTTTTAGAGTTTAACATAAGGTTTTTCTCTTTTTAAAACATCTAGTGTCCGCTTAACATGCTTTAAGTGTTCTTCCCACGTTTTGCTAAATATCATAATGTCATCCAAATACACAATAACAAAATCATCAAGAAAAGGTTTGAGTACATCATTCATTAATCTCATGAAAGTAGCAAGAGCATTAGTAAAGCCAAAAGGCATAACCAGCCACTCATACAATCCCTGCTTTTTTTGGAAAGTAGTCTTCCATGCATCTTGTTCTGCAACTCTGACTTGATGGTATCCACTATGCAAGTCTAGCTTGGACAAATAAACAGCTTCTTTCAGTTGATCCAAAAGATAATCTATGTGAGGAAGGAGATAATGATTTTTGATTGTTATCTTATTCAGTGCTCGGTAATCAATGCACATTCTCCACAAGCCATCTTTCGTTCTCATCAAAACGATTGGTGACCCACATGGTGATGTGCTAGGTCTGATGAACCCCTTCTCGAGCAACTCCTGCACCTGCTTCTTGATTTTTGTGTTCTCTAAAGAAAACAACCTGTACATTCCAATGTTAGGCAATGGAGCATCTTGCTGCAAAATAATATCGTGCACTATTTCCTTTTTGGGTGGTAGACCTTTATGTTCTTGAAACAAGATATCATACTCTGAAACAACCTTTTCTAAATCAGCTTGTTGTTTAGCATTATAGCCCTCAAATTCATTGGTGTTATTAGGTTTCTTTTACTTTACAACCATCAATAAGAATTGTTTATATGAATTTATCATTCTTTTCATCTGCCCTGAGTTTATGAGAGCTTAATTATTCTTGAGCTTATGGGCTCTTACAAAGTATTCAATTCCATCTTTAACAAGTAGATACTTGTTCTCAGCTCTATAGAAAATAGCTTTTCTGTCATACAAGTAAGGACTTCCTAAAATAATTCCACATATATCCAAAGGAATTATGTCTAACTCAACCTCATCTACAAATGCTGACCCAAAAGAAAACTTGAGTTTGCATTGTCTAGTCACTTGTAGTTGTGCTTTATCATTCAACCATCCTAATGGGTATGGTTTCTTATGAGGTGTAGTCACTAATCCCAAGTTATTTACAATTACTTCAAAAATTAAATTTACTTGTGAGCCACTATCAAACAAAGTATCAATCTTTTGATGTTTTGAAATAACTCGAATATGGAAAAGCTCATGTATTTTTCTCTCATTTTCTTCATCAAAAGTAGATTGTGCAAAATTACTAGTAGATGCTTCAGAATTCTTACCTTTTATACCAGTGGCTACAATAGTTGTTTCATCTCCTGAGTCTGACCCCAAATCTTTTTGAATAGCTACAACAATCTTCTTCTTCTTGCCCTCAAACTTCTTAGGTATCAGCTCTGGATGTAGAATCCAGCAGTGCTCATCATCATGCCCATCCCTTTTATAGTGAGTAAATGAAGCCTTGATTTTTTGTGCAGTGTTAGCCTTCGTTTCTTTCCATTTCTTCTTTCTTTTCTCCTTATTCTTGCTTGCAGTGGGTTGGGATGATCCCCCAACTTATGGACTTCCATTCTTTCCTCTAGCTTCTAGATGAATAACTTGTACAGATACCTCATCTATACTAGTGGGATTAAACATGAGGATAGTGTGCCTCATGTAGCTGTGTAGACCACCAATGTACTTCAACAGAGTCTCAGGTGAGTCTAATGAGATTCCTAGAATCAATGCTCTCTTTCTAAATTCTTGAGTGTATCCCTGTACACTTTTCCCTTTCAACTGTCGAAGAGTTTTCCAGCTCATCGTGGCTTGTTTCATGTAGGCCAATGGATAGAACTGCCTTTTTATTGCAGAAACAAATTCACTCCAGACAGAGATAGTCTTACCATGTCTTTTCATGGCAGCTTGGGTCCTACCTTCCCATCAAACCAAGCCAGTGCCTCCAAGGCATAGGCTTTCCAACTGAATCGATATTCTACACCCTGCAATAAACATCAATTTGTCTAATCCAATTGTCCAGATTTTCTGCATTCAACTCTCCATCGTATATAGGTAAATAAAATTTAACATCCAGTTTAATCAAAGATGCCTTCTTTTTATGTTCAAGAAATCCTTCTTCTTTCCCCTTGCCTTTTGAGTAGTCATGGAAGTGAGACTCATTTTCTCCTTTATCTTGCTTGGAACCTAATGAATCTTCATCTTTGTGTTTTCTAAAATCCCTATACATTTCCTCCACCATGGAATTTATGGCTAGGAAACTATCTAGGAATTAAGGGTCTGGCCACATAGAGCCTTCCTCTGACATTGTCTTCCGAGGATAGACTCTCCCAATTTCAGGATTAGTTTCGACCAACTCTCCTTCTCCTAATTTGAGTTTTGATCTAGTTAGCATTCAACAGCTAAATCCAACACAAGCTTGTCTAACCTTAATAGCCTTGAGCTCTGACACCACTTGCTCTAAAAATCACTCGTGAGTTATCTCAGTTAAATAATAAAAATGAATGAAGGTATTACAGACTCATGTGCTGGTGTGTGTCTATGTTATTTTAGGCAATGGATCGATTAGATTGCAAAAGACACAAACACTGGAAAATGGAAAACAGTAAGGGAAACACAGTAAGAAAATACAAGAACACAACATATTAATAAGGAGTTCACATTATTCTCTAGGGCTACGTCTCTGGTCCAGCATTCAGTGGTGGCCTTATTTTATTGTGTCTTTAAAGCAGAGATTTACAATGAGGAGCTCAACTTGAGTCTCCTGAAACAGATAATGCTTGGTAGGGTGGTCTTGGATTCCCCAAGCCACTAGAGTGCATAGACTCTTTCCTTACCAAGTCTCGACCTCTCTGGTCTTCAATGGGATGAGTCCAATGTGGTGCTCAATTCTCGACAGATGTCCTCACAGTGATTGCTTGGACCTCTCAAGCCTTCTACCTTCTCGATGATGCCTTACGCTACAGGTCAGCTCTGCTCTCTGTTTCTTTTCTGCCTCTTGCTTTACTATCTCTCTCGTCTTTTTTCCCACTGTTCCCTTCTCTGATTCTTCCTTGTTCTATTTTCTATTTGTTCATGGCTTAAAGCCAATCTGTTCTTGGTTGTTTGCATCCTCTTCCACCCCTTTGGATCGCCTATTACTGTTCGTTTAGAGTTCCCTACCTTTGGGTCATCACCAATATCCCACAAGGAAGTTTCCACTTGTCTTCTCATGAACTGTGCCAGCTCTTCCTCAACGGTTCGGTATTTCAGTTATGCTGTGTAATGATTCATCCGCTAACTCAGTGGTCAAATCAGACTTCTGACTTTTATATGTCACGGCTTAATTCCCCTGTCAAATCCAGTTTCCCATCTGGCGCAATCTCCGTGGTCAAATCTGGAGCCCCCGGATCTTACAGTGTTCGCTCATATTGCGCGGTTGACTTGCTCGGACGTTAGCCCCTGATGAGAGGTGGTTTTCTCTCTCATCTACCAGACACCCATCGTACAATGTATGGAATCGCTCGTTTTCTACCAAATCCACTTACCACCCAATATGCCTCTGATATTCTGCCGGTTTTAGAGTGCGGGGCCGGCCTTTTGCTTTAGCACTTTTCCCACGGTTTTCAGCTTTTCCTTGTGACTGAGCACTCGGGGCCTTTCCTTCTCGAGGGGTTTTGCCCAGCAATGCGCGATCAGAAATAACCTCTATTTTCTGATCTAAACTTCCTAACGGATATTTTTCATCCTGCACGGTCTCCATGGGACTCGGTTAATGTGTTTTGGCCGAGGTCCTCATCGTTCATTGCTGGCTACAAACTGCCACTATCCAAAGGTCTTCCTGATAGTTCTTTGTTCATAAATTTTTGAAGTCTATCTGATTTGATACAGTCATAGCATTTTGCTAGGTTTCATGGATCCAATTTGGATCAATTGATCTACTAGTTCTTGACATTTCACCAGGAAATGCCATCCCCAAGTGGAGCCACTATTATGTTCCCATAACAATAGGTGTCATAATTTTTGAATGGCTGAGGTCAAATCTGTAATATGTACATACCTTGCTTTCTGCAAATGTTTTCCATATTCAAAATCTTAAAAAAATTAAAAAATGTAAAGAGGGTATGTCTTAAAAGAAAAATTGAAGGACAAAAAGAATAAAGAAAATGTCAAAAAAGATGAAAAATTGAACCCCAAAGAAAGTGAAAAAGACCATGAAAGTGTGCAAGTCCAAATGCCACTACTATTTTATTTTTACAATAATGATTGTGTGCAACTTGTTATTTATGCCACAATCTGTGGTAACTAGATAGTTCAAACTTGGTTATTCCATGTTTTCAATTGCAATGCTTAGATATAGAGAATAAAATCTAACCAAACTGTTTAATCTTGGCAGATAAGTAGATAGGTAGAGTAAACGAAAAAGGAGCTCAATAGTTTAATTTGAGCCCTTGGATGTAATAAGGTTAGACTTAGATAGATTAATTTTGTAAAAGAAAAGAAAAGTTTGAAAAGGGTTTTCTAGTTCAAGTGCACCCTAATAAGGAGTAAAAAAAAATGGTAGGATGTGTAGATGGGTAAAGCAGGTGAATGGTTGCAGAATTATGTTGATTTATTGGAGAAAATCATGTCATTTAATTTCATCATCAAATTTCTTAAAGAATGGATGACAATGGGATAGTTACAAAGTCAAGTGATTAATTTCCCCATTCCTTTCACCTTTTCACTAATTTCCCACAAGAAAAAAGCAAAGTACCTAAAACCTTAAGTTAAAGGGGTTCAGAGCACTTCTCTGACTTCTGGAGGGACCAGGCCCTCAACCCAATAACTTATAAGGTGTAAGTACTACAACCCCTTTACAAACATTCACCCCCTCCATAATTCATCCATTTCAGCTAAAAGTCCCTTTTCCTAAGGTGAAATCACTATTTATCTAGGGAAAGTAATAAACCTTACTTAAAACCCCCTTCGTTTACATAAAACCCACAAAAAGCATTAAGCCTAAGTTATAATGGGTGAGTTTAAAAGCATGAACAAATGTGTCTAAACATTATACTTAGCACAATTTGTTCCCTTTTCCATTTCATATTAACTTTATCCTATTATATTTAACCCCAGGAAAATAAACCCCTCTCCCGTATATAATTGTAAATAAAACCCTTATATAAATATCCCACCTCAATGTTTTGGAATATAAACCATATTAAGTAAATAAATTAAATGGATTAATTAGTTGATTTGCGACTAATTAAGAGCTATAAACCTCTTCTGCTACAAAGAGGGATTAATTAATCAAACCATGATTAATTAGTAACCTTCCTCCATGTTGGGTGTGGAGCATGATTATTTAGAGGTCTTTTTTTCAGCCGGACGTATACCCCAGGAAGTTTGTACACCCCTCCACGCGGGGGGGTGCGGGGGGTACTTGTCCCCCCTGCGGGGGTTCGGGGGGGCTGATCCCCCCCGGCTAGGGGGTCCGAGGGCCAGTGGTCCCCCAGCGGGGGTTTCAGGGGCAGCGCCCCCGAAGCTAAAAACAGATGTAAAATTTCCTTGTAAAAGTATAGTAATTTCTAGTCAATTTGAGCCATTCATTAGGTGGATGATCTAATGGTAAAACTTATGTTTAGTTTAGGGTTTTTTCCCCTATAAGGCAACCCCTCTCTTTGTATGAGGGCATTGTATTGAGGCTGTGTAATAGATGTGTATTCTCTGAGCGAGAAATTGAGAGGTGAGACTGTGAGAGAAAACAAAGGATATTACATCAGATCTGTTATAGGTTGTGTCTCTTCATTTTGTTGGATAATAGAAAGGAAGGACTAGCTGTTTAGAGTGGACACAATGCAAATTAGGTGAACCACGTATATTTGTGTCTCTCTGGTTTTATGCATTTTCTGTGTTTATATTTCTGTAATATTATATGTGTTCCATTGCTATGTAATATATAATTTACTAACACTCCAATCCACTCACTCTTGACGTCATTTAACCACCCTAACCCACAATTAAAAACTATCAGGCCCCTCCATTAACTCCCCGATCAAATCGCATCCTGACCACCGTACGATATGACCCCTTCATATTTAAAAATTGTCGCTCATATCGAGTGGCCTTTGATGCCGACCTTTACCCACCTGACATGAGCAATTTTACTATTCATCCCTCTGCTACGTGCCACCCGATGAATGGCATCTGGTGGACCTTTCCCAATACCACCAAGTCTCCAAAAGTGGTGCGATAGATTCCGCTTACCACCTCCACTACACGAAAAAAACTTCACCCATCAGTTGGCACCAACTGTTGTTTTCCATTATACCCTCCAAAATCATTGACTTTGTGGATAAACCAAAAATACTCATTGTTTCCGTTTTTCACCAAGAAAAGAACCTTTTGTTCTCCATACAAACACAGAGTACGTTCAAGTTGTCAACCTACTACCAACCGTCAAACTTCTGCAGCCACTGAACTCCAGACCATTGTGCAGACCTGTGTGCTTCTTGCAAACAGTGCACAACCACCATTTTACCATACAGACAACTAAAACCAGGTATTTATCCTATTTTCAACCAAGAAACCCTATTTTCATGCCTAACCTGAGCTAAATTGCTTTAAAACATAAGTAATTTAGTAAGCTAAGTTGTCTGATAGTTCTGAAACACTCTGAAATAGACCAATTGTGTCCAATTTCCCTGATATCCTTTTCTCTCGTCTTTGAATCCACAAGAACCAAAGATGGAAGCCCCAATTGCTCTGAATGTCATGTCAATTACTACTCCCCACAAAGATTTAGACCATCTTCCCCTAGCTAACAAAGATTTTCAGATTAAAGACCTCACCTTTGAAGAATCTCCTCTGAAATTGCATTGCATACATCAAGATAACTACTTAAGCCATGCAGATAAGATAGACCTCTGGGAATGAAACCTGCCCAAATATCAATTCCCCAGTGTTGATGTCTTCCCAAAAATTTTTCACTACTATCATGCAAACTATGACCCTATCATGAGGGTTGTAATGTCCCCAGATTAGAAAGTCCTATTCACTATAACTATAGAATCCATAAATGAGATGTTACAGTTACAACCTAGTGAAAACCTAACCCCCCTTACCATTGTTGATTTGCTTGATAGATTCTCCAAGCTATGTAGTTCCAAAAGTACTCAAATCCTCTAGACTTTCATTGTTGAAGAAAAATACATGCCAAAATACCCCTCCTTACATGTCATCCTTCTTTTCCAGTCTAGGCAAAGACATCACATCAACGATATCATGCATTTTAGGTTTTACCACTAGTGAATATGTAGATGATATCATTTTTGCCTACATGTCCACTTTTACCCCTGGCTAGCCTCCTGCAGTCAAATTTGATTATGAAAAACTCATCTCAGATAAAATGCACGATCATTTTTTGAGATTGGAAAATGAAATAGTGTTCAAATATTCATCAATCCTATACCATTTACTTCTTTACTATCAGATTGATAAGTTTCCCTTCTCTGTCCAAAAACTTGATACAAAAGGGAATCCTAGATTTGTCATCTTCTAGACCCCTCTGTTCCATAGGTATAATTCTCCCTACCCATATACAAATTTCATTGATTTATTCGTACACCCAGTGGCTACCATGTTGCTAGGAAGTCCTCCTCCTAGAATCAGTGTAGACATCAAGAGGATCCTACAATTGTCAAAAAAATAAAAAGTAGGGGATTGGTACCTGTACCAAAACCATACAGAAATTAGAATCTGTGGATGTGAGTTACCACCTTACAAAATGCCAAAGTACCTCCCCATGAGATTATTTGCTCTGGAGTACTACAGAAAAATAATAGATTTAGATGAGGTGCATTTTGTTAGAACCAAGAAAAAGGCCCAACTCAAAATAAAAGATCATCTTATCCCTTTAATTTGTAACAGAAAAGAAGCAGGAAAGGAGGCAGATGAAATCCTCCAAAGGCTGAAATTAAAATAGAGTTTCATGTGGACATATGATCCCCACAACTTTATTTGTAATAGGAGGCAGCAAAATAAGCTATCTCCTTACATCCACCATAGGATCCCAGAAATTGAAAAATATGCCAATAAATCTGAATGGGTGGAAAACACATTAGTAGATCAAGATAGTACAGAGGTTGTCGTTGACAATGTATTGATGGATTTAGATAGGAGGCTTGATGAAGATTTATTTGTACAAGTTCCTAGAGAAACTTCATCTCAAAGGTAGTCACAAGAACACAGTGGACAGACTTCAAAGCAAGTAGGGCCATCATGCCAACCAAGATCTTCAGAGCAAGCAGAGCCATCAAAACAACGGGAGCTTTCAGAACAACAAAAAGAATCTAAACAGCCAGAAATCTCAGAGGAGCTTGCTCAACCTGAACAAATCATGAGAAATCCTCCTATTTTGCAGACTCCTCTCAATGAGGAAAGAAATGTTAAAAGAGACAGAGAGGAGGCCACTCCTTCTAGCAGGCTTATTGATCAAACTTTTGCTAAAAGGCAAAGGTTAAACCCATATGCAGAACAAGAGTACACTCAGGAAACAATAGGCAACACAGCGGTAGAAAGGATAGAAAGTGGGCACACTATCCCTTTAGGAGGTTCACTATCCACCTCACAATTCTAGGTATTAGAAAGGCAACAGAGCACATAAGTATCTTCCTTCAGGGTTCCTTCTGTTCAGAACCAGGATATCAAAGAAAAGTATAAAGAGATCAAAGCAAGGAATGAGAAACTAAAGGTTCAAACCTATGCTCATTATCTCAGAATGGCTCCAACCAACTAGACAAGGCTTATGTCAGCCTTTGATATAAAGGAAGGCAAGATGCCGATGAGTTTTCTTAAACCAACCGTGCAACAATCAAGATTAATGGTTGACTATTTGAAAACTGATTTTGAAGTTTTGGCAAAGGATATTCACCCAATTGATCAATAGAGCTACATAATCAAATAGGTGAAATGGTCTACTCTACATTGACCAAAAAATAAATCATAGCTGATCAATTATAGAACTCACTGCATAACACATCTGCACAGCTTCAATTGGAAAAAGCTTCTTCTTAGGCCAAAGACAGCCTAATAAACACTTTGGAGAGGTTGATCATAGAGATGGGACATGATCCCAAGGATGTCAAAGTAGCAGAGCAATTAATAAAATGAAAAATGATGATATAGCTGCACTGAAGAAGCAGCTCAAGATCCCTCCTCTTCACCATCCTCAAACTACTGAAGTTATAGAATAACAAAAGGAGGAAGAACTTATGGACCTAGTCCTTAAGTTGAATGATCAATTAAAGGAATATGATAAAGAATCGAAGAAGTTAATGCAGTCTAAGCAGAGTGAGATGGCCACTACTCCTCAGACTATAATTCCTTCAGTTTCCACATCATTACCCTCCACTTTGGCAGCTTCTTTGGCAAAAACAATTCCAACAACAACAGCATTGCTAGTAACAAGTACTATTTCAACCACAGGTACATCAACCAGTACAGGGACAACAACAGAAAGAACAGATGAATTGGTTAAGGCTATGGAAAAAATGAGCATCCAGGCCACATAACTGAAGAAGCTTTGATACCAAGTAACAAGTTTGGAAACAAGTTGTGAACTTGCACAAATTCAGAATAAAGAAGAAGAACGAAAAAACCAAAGGATGGTGGAACGCATAAGAGTCCTTGAATTCAGGTTATTTTTTAGCAAACTGAATTAGTCAAAACATCCATGGAAGCCATACAAAAGACAAAGGAAGAACTGGGAGACAAACCTGAAGAAGCAAATAAGTTGATAGATTTTTTGAACAGTAGAAACAAGTACCAGCTGGATGAATTAGAAATTCAGGACAGAACCAAAACTATCATTGAGATAAAGAAGCTTCTTATTAAAAGGAACCCGATGTCTAATTTGGAGAAAAAATGTCAAAGAATTCAAGCAGACACCGACAGTTTCATGTTAAAATATGGCATTTTGAGAGAAAAAGGACTTCCTAGTCCTCTGGTCATACATGAAAAATTAATGACATAAGAAGATTACATTGACAGATTGCACAAACAGTCTAAGAGCCAAGCTAGTTCTTCAGGAGTAAAAGCATTACCCACAAGAAAGGTACTTTATGATGGTCTGGAGAATCTATTCTATATAGAACATGAAATCAAACACTTATTCACCAAGAAACCCAAATTTTGCAAATGTACAGAAGCTGATGAAGTATACTTGAAAATGATCAAAATAAAATTAGCAGATAGTGAATGGTGGACCAATTTTACAGATTTACTATAAGTTACTGTAGTAAATCTAGAAGGTAAAGATAACAGTGAGGTAAGAACAGGTAATATAGGATTAATCAGCACAGGTAAAGAGTGTCAGTAGGTTAAAGATAATAGTGAATCCAGAACATAATTGCCAAGGAAACTGCAAGAGCCAAATCCGAATTCCAGCAGCCAACAAATTAAAAAATAGAGAGGCAACAAGCAAACAGATTTACATCTATCTCTATCTCCGTGTTGAAGATATTTTTTGTTTCCTAGATTATTCTCATATAGTTATGAGATATTTTGTATCAAATTTTGTATAAATACTTCACTAGCTGAAGTGATTAGGGTGGATTAAAAAGCATTTTTGGAGACATTTTGTTGTAAGCTAAGGCGCTATTGTACACAAGACTGGACTGGTTTACTGGATTACAAAATAAAGCCAAGGACATTTCACTCGATTCTTGTGCATATTTCGAACAAATAAGTATCATTTTCTCATGTTTAAATACTGTATTCTCTTTATGTTATGAAATATTCATGTGTGTTTCTTATGAATATCTTAAAAGCAAATGAGAAATGATATCATCAGAATTAGCTTAAGTTCTCTCTGTTTTACCTATTTGCTTTATTTATGTTTTCTTCTAAATTGCCTTGGTCTAGAGATTCTTAATTTCCTCCTTACTTCCGTAGTTTACCCCCCCTTTGTCCCATAGTATAGGATTCTTCATTTCCCTTTGCTACTGGCCATCCTTGCCTTCCTTTTCTTAATCCCTGTTAAGGTTTCTTCATTGCCCTTAGCGCTGGTTAGGACTCTCATCCATTTAAACCTACAAATTTTCTCTTGTTGTGTTAGCCTGCCCTGTGGACTCTTACCTCAGTAATTGATCTAATCCAGTTAAGCCTTTCTTGATTGACTCCATAGCCCAATGGCCTAAATATTTGCTCTACCCATCTGTCTTCTTAATTCCACCACCAAATCAAAACAAACAACCCTGAACATTAAGAACTAGCCTCAAATCCTAATTCAACAAAGTTAAATTATAAAGAGAGAGCGCTCTCTGGACTTAGGTTGGCTAGACCCTGAGTCTAAAATATTGGTTTGTGGTTACCTCGGGCTATTCCTTCTTTGATAACTTATAAGGAAAAAACATGAGCGATAACACCTGCACATACTTTACATCAGTTAGGGTGAGGGGAGCTCCATGCTCCCTCTGAAACACAACCGTACCTTCACCTGAAACATAGTACTTTCCATCATCCCCATCTCGATCTGCATCTAGAGATCCTTCTCCTCCATGGTACTAAAAAGATTTTTGTCACCTGACATGTGGAATGAAGTTCCATTGTCCAGGTACCACACACATCCCACATGGATGAAACCATGCATGCGATAAGAGAGAAATCCAGCTCAAGCTGTGAGGTCAGTGCCTCACCATCAGATCCCTTTGAGGAACCCTTCTTGGATTTCTTCTGTGGAAAATTTGTAGCATAATGGCCCACTTCATGACAATGAAAGCATCACACTTTCGATTTGTCAATCTTCTTCCCACCATAGGAAGAATCGGATATGGAATGGGATGCCTTCCCTTTCCCTTTCCTCGCCTTACTCACTAAGGCTAGATTTTCCTCATCATCTTGCTTCGATGAGGATCCATCTTTGGTGCTTCTTTGTATTTCCTCCTGCATCAAATCCGACCAAAGTAGTACCCAATCTAGAAGTTTTTCTCTTCCATTAACCTAGTCTTGGTAGCTATGCCAGCTCTTAGGAAGACCGACGAGTGCAAGTCTCACCATGTCATCATCAACGGTCGTGATCTCTACACTTCTAAGCTCATCCCTACAGGTGGTGAGCTTGTTCAGATATGTAGAGATCGTGTCGCCCTTTTAACACTTGATCTTATGAAGCTTATATTTTAGTGCCAGCTTCCTCTGATCGTTGTTGTTCTGATATAAATCTTTCAATGTTTTCCACATCGAAAACGATGTCTCCTTCCCATGGAGGCTCGAGACAATGTGGTCTTGAACTCCCTCCAAGAGGATTCTCCTGGCTCTATCCACACATTTCTTCCATTCCGCTAGTTGAGTAGCATCAGTCGGCTTGGGGAATTCTTGATAAATGAAGTACTTTAGACTGTTATCCTCTAATACTGCCTCCATGCGATCCTTCCAGGCTATATAATTCGAGTTACCATCAACGACATACTCAAGTCTTAAACCACTGAACACCATTGGTGAAATTGAGATGTGATAAGAACTCGATTTATATATTTAGGAACAAAAGACTTCGAACTTCTCATTCTTGTATATTGTTCTTCGCCTTGATCACCTTTGCTCCAATACCATGTATAAATTCCCACTGTAGATCAACAGATTATGTAATATACTAAAACACAGTACAAGATCTACTTCTACAACACTTTGTGGAAGTTTAATCGAATTGAGCAAGATCAAGAGAACACATATAACTAAGAATGAGAAATAAATCACCCATAACACAAAAGAAATAACATGGGGAAAGCCTCAACCTAAAACCCCATTCTCTGTATTATCATACAAGTGGAAATCTTATTCAAATTACAAAAAGAATCAGCTCTCAAGCTATCCTTCTCTCTCTGCAATCAAACAATATAACTCACAGACTGAATAGACATTGCATATGTCCTCCTCAAGCCCTCCAAACCTCCTATTTCCTTGCGCAATTTTTCTTGGGGTCCAGTGAAGCCACATGTGTGAATTGGCCTCATCACACTCACTAAACTTGAAGAAGTAACTGCGTAATCCTCAAGGAAAGAATTCCTTCTACATGCAAGGAATATTCACAATGGAATATTATAGCAAATGATAGTACACTACCCCTCCATCTGATCTCAACTGGGTCTCTATCTGAACTAACATGCATGAGTTATTTATGAGAGAATACTCAGTTATATGAAGTGCAGTAGTTACATGCATGCAAGCATTAACTAACTGAACTTACATTAATTCAACAAACTGTTTGAATTAATCTAAATGGACTTGACTCAGTTAACTGAGCCAACAATTACAACTCATCCTTATCTCTTTAACTGATGGATAAATTCCTCAATTAATGGAGAAACTGTTGCATGTCCCAACATAGACTTCATGTTTGATTTTCCTTAACTAATTAACTCAAGATGAATTAATTAATTATTTTACAAACAATTGCTAAGATCAAATTTGAATTTTACTTCAATATTTTAGTTTAGGGACTGACTAAAATAGGAAGGTATCCCGAAATTCTATTTATAGAATGCTATTTTTAGCACTTCCATTTTTCATTCCTTATAGCTATGTGCAACACCAATTGAACTGCTATTTATAGTAGTGCTATTTTTATAAATTCTATTTTTAGCATTTCTTATTGCTATTTTCAACAAACCTTGGTTTATATAATTAAACTAGGGTGGGATTAATTAATATTGTAGAAGTTAATATATATATATGAGAAACAGGTTTTTACTAGGGATTTAATGAACTAATTAATAATTAGTCGAATTAGTGGAAGGGGCACAATACCCTAAGTATTTGATATTTCATGTTTTATTGCTTTTCTGATGATAACAAAACTTAGGATATGGTGTTTTTGTGTGTCTTGTGATATGAAAATGATTTATGTGGGGTAATAAACACCTTTCCTAGGTAAAAGTAATTTAACCTTAGGAAAAGGGTATTATTAGGAAAAATGAATGAACTGAAGGTGGAATGAATTTTTATGAAGGGATTTTGGTACTTATTGCCTATAAATCATTGAGATGAGGGTCCAGTGCCTCCAAAGGTCAGAGAAATGCTCTGAGCCTTTTTGACTTAAGGTTTTTAAGTACTTTGATCTTTATTATGGGAAATTTGTTAAGTGAAAGGTGAAATGAATGAGGGAAGTTAATTAATTGCCTTTGATATTCAATCTCATGCTTGATTGTCCACTTATCTATATAATTTTCATGATAGAAAAGATAATAAGCATGTTCTTGTCTAATCAATCACCATACTTCTGCAACCTTTCTACTAATTACCCATCTACTCATCCTACCATTTTTCTTCTCTTTATTAGGGTGCATTTAAGCTAGCAAACCCTTATCAAACAATTTTCTTTTTCTTTACAATAGTAAACTATCTAAATCTAATATTATTACATCTAAGGGCTCGGATTAAACAATTGAGCTCCTTTTATTTACTCTACCTATCTACTTATCTACCAAGGTTAAATAGTTTGGTCAGCTATTTATTCTCTATCTATAGACATGGATTTGAAACATGAATAGCCAAGTTTAAACATTTTGACTATCATGGATTGTGGCAAAGGTTACAAACTACACACAATAATTTATTATGCATAAAAGTAAATAGTAGTGGCATTTTGTCTTGCTCACTTTCATGGTATTTTTTCTTTTCTTGGGGTTCATATTTTTCGTCTTTTTTGACCTTTTTGTTCTTTTTGACCTTTGATTATTCTTTTAGGACATACCCTCTTCACATATTTTAATTTTTTGAATATGGAAAACATTTGCAGAAAGCAAAGGTATGTACATATTATAGTTTTAACATGAGTTATTCAAAAATTATGACTCCTATTGATATAGGAACCTAACACTGGCCATCGAAACTAAGAAAATTTCTTGATAATTAATCTCCAATGGACTTAAAGGCATAACATTGCCAAATGAGTCAATTTGATCATCGGTAGGGATAATCCAAGGATCCATAGAGTCTGAGATCATATTGATCGAATGAACATTCGAAAGTGGGAGAGAAAAGGTACCCATTAAAGCAGAGTCTTTGAAGAGACCTACCCCCACACTCTCATAAGGAATCTCAGTATTCCCCACGTAAGGAACATTTCTGTTCAATGAACTAGAAGAAAAGAAAGACAATTGATCAACTGTGACAATTTTCCTTCATGAGGAAAACAATGTATGCGGAACGAAGAAAACACCACACAAAACATGGCATGAGTCCAGCTTCATCCAGGAAGAATGTTATAGTTGAGACTGGAATCTTCAACTTCTACTTCTAATTCAATATTCTTTCCTTCTAATGTAATTGACAAGTTCATGAGAGTACCGTATGGACATGAACCTCTGCCATCAAAGCCTTCCAAGGTGTTCGGATATTGGTTAAGAGAAGGAGATCCAATGGATTTCCAACCCGAAACTAACATGATGCAAGTAGAGGCACCTTCATCAATAATTGTTAATTGAATCATCTTTCCTTTGATAAGGACTTGTATCAGAAATGAAATCTGATGAGGAAGACAAGGCACATGATTCTCTAGATCGAAAGTAATTAGACTTGAATCAAAAGGATCAATAGAACCTATAGCAGACAATGGTAACTTCCATTGCGTTGGGCTAGATTTGAGAAACTCCAAGGCGGACATCGCTCTAGAATTGGCATTGAAATATGACTTATGAAGAACACCTTTGGGAGGTGGTTGGATGATAGACTCACTGTTAGGGTTCTTGATGTGGATCAGACCAAAATTAGATGAAGTAGAAGTAGAATGAGTATCGATGGCTTATTTATCCATCATCTGCTTAGACGTGGCCTAATAGTCATTAGTTCTAGTAGTGATTGAGATAGGCGATGAACCTTGCATCATGAACACTTGGGAACCTAAGGAAGCAGAAGATTGAGGTTGGTCTACTAACTGGATCTGCTATGATGGAAAGGGTTATTTTAAGACAGTCGTAGCCCCTTTCAGTAAGCGACTAACTTCAAATCATCGGGGACAATCTTTAGTGTAATGATCCTCCTCACAAATGAGGCAAGGATATTTTGGCTTTCCTCTAGAAGCATCATCAACAAAATATTTAGGAGGTTCCTATTTTGGGGCATCAGCTTTGACCTTACCTTTTCCCTTCTTTTTACCTTTAGAGGCCTTATCTGCCGCGATAGACTGGACAACGTGTACCTAAGAGGTTTTACTAGGACTGGATTAATTCTTGAAGGGATTATTGGAACCAGCGTTCAAGACAGATTTCTGCTTTGAAGAAGCTTTTGTGGAAGTCTAAGACACGGAACCAATCACAACATCAACAGGTGGTGTATCTGGAGACTTTGATGCTATTAGATCCGATGATGGTCTCGAGAATCAAGCAACATATCATACAATGTGCCAGATTATGAATAGACCAAGTCTAAATACCAGACATGGGTGATAGCTTTCTCTTCAGTAACACATCCACCCATAGCTATGTCCCTAACAATTTTGCTGACGAATGATTTTCTGAACCATTATGTCAACAAGTCATCAGCAATCTCAAAATTGATGAGGCAACGCCCACATCTCCATTCATGGATATGATCGGAAATGTGGGTCGTGGCATCTTGCTTAAGTGACGTAAGCAAATGAGTGATAGTTTCGTCGGTGTCTTGCTTAAGTGACGTAAGCAAATGAGTGACAATTTCATATAGAACTGACAATTGGAAATGAGTGAGGAAAGACATAATGAGATATTTGAAATCACCGTAGGTACCTCAAGGCAATTCGATGTACAACTTAGCTTCAGCACCTGTGAGTGTTCTTTGAAAGGTTCGAAGACGTATAGAATTATCGACATATGAATTGGAGGAGCACGAAAGGTGATATGTCATCACGTGGGCTTGTGAATCCTCCTTCGCTTTTCCCTCGAATTTGGGGCAATAACTTAGAATTTTCATCAGAATTAGAGGCCAATAAGGCGAATTAAGAATGGGATCTTTCGTGAGCCTTGAGACATTGGGCAACTCCAACGTAGCCAATAAAGTCAATTGCATGTTAAACGACATATAGGGCCTTTGAGGAGACCCAAACTGCGGAGTCCATCCTTGTTGGTAAGGAATATTCCCCCATAGTGGAGGATTTTGTCTATATGGAACCTGGTTTTGTCCCCACTGAGCATTACCTTCCTCGTAAGGAGGATTTAGTCCAGGGTAGGCTTGATACTACCTTGTCATAGACCGCTTATAAGCATTGTATGTGACATACGGGTTATAAGGATGTTGAACTTGTTGACCCTGGACATAAGGAGATTGACCCTGTTGTTGTAAGGGTTGAGCTTGACTTTGAAAAGGCTGACCTTGCTTATACGCATATAAATCTTGTTGCTGCCAAGGCTAGCCTTGCTGCTGCAAAGGCTGACTTTACTGTTGTAAAGGTTGGCCCTGCTATTGCAAAGGTTGGCCTTTCGAGGACAAAGGTTGAGAGGACTGTTGAAAAAACTGAGTTTGTTGCTGCAAAGGTTGTTGTGACTATAGAAAAGGTTACCTTTGCTGCTGTAGCAGGTGCCCTTGATGATGCAATGCTTGCCCTTACTACTACAAGGACTTCCCTTGCTGTTGTGAAGGTTGCCCTTGTTGAAAAATGGCAACAAGAAATGCTAAAAATAGCAATTTGAGTACCAGTGTTGGATTGGGCAATAGGGAATGAAAAATGGAAGTGCTAAAAATAGCATTCTATTTTTAGCAGTTCATGATGGATTCCTATTTTAGTCAGTCCCTGGACTAAACATAGGAAGTAAAATTCGAATTTTATATTAACAACAGTTTATAAATTAATTAATTAATTCATCTTGAGTTAATTAGTTAAGGAAAATCAAACTTGAAGTCTATGTGATGACATGCAATATTTTATCTATTAATTGAGGAATTTATCCATCAATTAAAGAGATAAGGATGAGTTGTAATACTCTCGACAATAGGAGAGGTAAGATGCAAGAAGTGGTCATTCCAGATATGGGCATATGTCATTTCTGAACCAGAGAGATGCTCCTGAGAGAAGAAGAGATATTTATGACTGATCATATATATGCCATTTCATACATGACCAGAGAGATGTGAGTGACAGAAGATCCAGATGGAATAAGTTCGCAATTCGATCTCTCAAAATAACATAATCACATATATAATATATGCATGATCTGCTAAAGCATAATTTGTAATTAGTTGGCTCAGTTAACTGAGTCAAGTCTAGTTAGATTGATTTAAACGGTTTGTTTAAATTAATGCAGTTAATTAATGCATGCTTGCATATAATTGCTGCACTTTAGATAACTGAATATGCTCTCATGAATAACTCATGCATGTCAATTCAGACAGAGACCCAGTTGAGATCAAAGAAGGGGCAGTGTACTATTATTTGGATGACTTTTCTTTCCTATAAAGGAAGCTCATCCATGGAGAAGGATTTATCTCCTTTAGGACTGCATAGTTGGATCAGAGGTTGGTGAGTGTGTGAAGAGGCCAATTCACACACATGGCTGCACTAGACCCCAATCAGAATTGCACAAAGAAATAGGAGGCTTGAAGGGCAGACCAGAGGTTAGATAGAGACCTTTGACTGTGTATGAGCAGTAGAGAGCAAGATAACTTTTGAGCTTATTATTTTTGTAATACTAGATATATTTCCACTTGTATGATAATTCAGAGTTGTGGTTTTAGGCTAAGGCTTTCCTCGGGTAAATTCTTTTGTGTTATGTGTGATTGATTTCTCCATATCAGTTATATGTGTTCTTATTGATTTTGTTCATGTTCGATTAAGCTTCCGCTAAATTGTTTGTAGAAGTAGATCAAGTGTTTTTCTTTATTATATTACATTACCAGGTCATCTACAGGTGAGAATTTCTACATGGTATTAGAGAAAAGGTGATCAAAGCAGAGAACAATATACTAGAGCAGATTTCAAAGTTTTGAGTTTTGGACCGCAATTTTTCAGAGCATATCTGAAAATTTTTGTGCAATATTTTCATAAACAAATAGCATATCTAGATTCCTTGCAGAAAAATACCCAAAAAAAAAAAAAAAATCAGTTGAATCAGAGTTCGGATGACAGAGATGTCATTGATTTAAAATCAACTCTTTTTCAAGAAAATTTCGTGACGATGGGAAATAGAAGTGGAAACAGATTGGTGTGCTAGCCAAGAACCTGTATGCACTCAAGGTACAAGATGCATGCAAAGCCTTGAGAAATAAGGCAAAGGTTAGATACTTGGTGGTTGAGAGGAAGAGTAAATTACCTCTCAACATGCAGCGCCAGAAGAAGTCTCAGATGATTGTGGAGGAGCCACGATTTGTGCAGCAAGTTCAGGAGGTTGTGGAGTAGCCACAATTGGGGAAGTTGAAAGGAGATTGAGTAGAGACATCTACTCATGCAGAGACCTCCAGTAGGAGGAAACTTCAAGCCAGGTGGGCTGAGGGATCACATGCATCCATACCTCCAGGTAGGAGGTGGGGCGATGTGGAGTGATCGTCCCAAGGAGGAGGGGCAGGATCCTTGAGGTACCCAACCTCTTTGATTCGACTTTGCTATAGGAGCCCCAATGAGGAGTAGCAGGACTGACTAATTGGGTAGAGACAGATGCAGATGGAGTGGAAGAGAAAGCTATAGTGCAGGAATCGCAAGACAATGCAGAGTTAGTAGACTGCAGCAATGCGAGAGGCACAAGTGTGTTGCACCAGTGTAGGATAGCACAGAGAGGTGTGCAATGGTGCGAGATGCATGGAGATGTTGCAGTAGCATAGAGGTCAAAGAGGGAGCACTTGTTAGTAGAAGGTAGCGCTTCAACATTAGATTACGTTTCTAGTCCAACAGAGAGGTCAGTTGGGAGTTTTTTTTGTTCTGAGAGTTGCTGGAGCAACCACACTTGGTAGAAGTGTTGCATGCAAAAAATTCTGAAGGTGCAGGACCGGGTTTGAGAGGAAGCCTTTCTTGTTGAGAGTGAGTGTTAAAAAATGGCAACAAGAAATGCTAAAAATAGAAGTGCTAAAAATAGCAGTTTGAGTACCAGTGTTGGATTGGGCAACAGGGAATGAAAAATGGAAGTGCTAAAAATAGCATTCTATTTTTAGCAGTTCAGGATGGATTCCTGTTTTAGTCAGTCCCTGGACTAAACATAGGAAGTAAAATTCAAATTTGATATTAACAACAATTTGTAAATTAATTAATTAATTCATCTTGAGTTAATTAATTAAGGAATATAAAACTTGAAGTCAATGTGATGACATGCAACAGTTTATCTATTAATTGGGGAATTTATCCATCAATTAAAGAGATAAGGATGAGTTGTAATATTGAGTTGTAATTATTTGGCTCAGTTAACTAAGTCAAGTCCAGTTAGATTGATTTAAATAGTTTGTTTAAATTAATGTGAGTTCAGTTAGTTAATGCATGCTAGCATATAACTGTTGCACTTCAGATAACTGAATATTCTCTCATGAATAACTCATACATGTCAGTTCAGATAGAGGCCCAATTGAGATCAAAGAACGGATAGTGTACTATCAGTTGGATGAATTCTTTTTCCTATAAAGGAAGCTCATCCATGGAGAAGGATTTATCTCCTTCAGGACTACGTAGTTGGATCAGAGGTTGGTGAGTGTGTGAAGAGGCCAATTCACACCAATGGCTGCACTGGACCCCAATCAGAATTGTGCAAAGAAATAGGAGGCTTGGAGGGCAGACCAAAGGTTAGATAGATGCCTTGGACTATCTATGAGCAACAGAGGTATTGCAGAGAGAACAGGATAACTTTTGAGCTAATTCTTTTTGTAATATTAGCTATATTTCCACTTGTATGATAATACAGAGTTAGGGTTTTAGGTTGAGGCTTTCCCGGGTAAATTCTTCTATGTTATGTGTGATTGGTTTCTCCATATCAGTTATATGTGTTCTTATTGATGTTGCTCATGTTCGATTAAGCTTCCACTAAATTGTTTGTAGAAGTAGATCAAGTGTTTTTCTTTAGTATATTACATTACCAGGCGATCTATAGGTGGGAATTTCTACAGCCCTTGCTTCTACAAAGGTTGTCCCTATTGTTGCGAGGGTAGATGGACAGTTCCTAGGTTATACCCTGAGGGTATTGATATTTCTCGAATTGGATTTAGACATATCCACTAGGAATAGCAGATTGACCAGGCTGAACATATGGTCCGGCTTGAGGAATGTAAGGTGGATTAACCAAGGCTTGTGAACCATATGGGACATAAGCCTATTGGAATGGGACCTGAGCCATATAAGACTATTGATATTGGACATTACCTGACCTGGATGGACCAACAGGGTTAGGAATACCGCCATAAAAAGGTTGATTCATTCTAACCATGTGAGTTTGTAATCCACTCACATTGGTTTTGCCTGACATAAGAGGAATATTCAGATCTTCCCCCCCAGGCGGTGGCATAGTCTGTCCACTTAATGGAGGGATAGAAAAAATTACTGAGACCTGAACTGAGACAATTGGTTGAACCATAAGAGTTGGTTGAAATCATGAAATAGGTTGATATAGAATGGTAGGTTGAACTAGCACTGAATTGACTATGATTTTTATATTGGTTTGAGAGGTATTGTTTAGAATGAATAGACCTAATGTAGGCATATCATTGGAAGACCAGATTGGGTTCTGATACAATGATGATGCGCTAGGAGTACCCAAGACTAACTGAGCTAAATTGGTATAACCATGTGGCAAAATGGTTCGACTAGTTTCAGGATAGGATAGAGACGAGACTCTTCCTGTATAAGGAAAGCCTTCTAGGGGGGATTCATATCCCTTCTCATCATCCACGTGAGGAGTATGGGTTGTGAAAACTTTCAAATGACTCAGAGAGGAGACTAGAATTTCACATTTTGACTCCATAGATGGAAACAATCGGTGACAAAGAAACTGAGGCATACGAGGAGATAACTCCAAAGGAATACCAGGCGAATTGTACGAACTATAAGGGCGCTGAGGAGATATCACAATAGAATCGAACAATGGATTCAACGAACAGACAACAATCCTCTGTAGACTTTCAAGAGTCTGCAGACTCACAAGGGTCTGGATAGGATTATCAGAGGAATCTAGATCAGATTCTTGAGGTGACCAAGAATCCGATGGAGGTGGATGAGAAGACAAAGGTTGAATACTCGGAACAATTCCAAGTTCAAAACCTTGATCCTCAAGTGACTGAGGAAGTTACGGATGGACTCCTTGGGAGGACCCTTCATTATCAGAAAATGACGGGGAACTATGAGATGGACTCAATGGTTCAACCACGATGACTTCCTCTCAACAACAAAAAAGGAAAGGAAAATTCATTAAGGGCTTTAACAATCTTTAAATTAACAGGAAATTACTCAATTTAGGTCTAAGAAGCAACTACTTAGGATCGACATCTTTATTGTTGACAATTATATTTTAGAAATAAAAATATTTCCTTTTCATCTTTTAAGAGTTGAGAAAAGGGAGAAAAGGTGACTCTACTAACTTTCAATAGTTTTGATAGCTTGAAAGGAAAAGGTGCTCGATGATCTTTTCAAATTTAAAGAGTCATAAAAGATCAAATGACTGCTCAGGTGAATATAGGTAAAAGGAATACCAAGTAACCATGAACTGCAATATACACCCCAAAAAATAAATTTACCAAGGACTTGATGTACGTGCATGAAATCTACCTAAATGTTGTGTTTGGTGTATCACGTTTACAGGGTGGTAGACTCGGCTTCCTATGGATAAATGTTTGCAACCTATGGGGGTCTCCCTTTATATACACGATGATATGGGGAGCACAATTCTATGCTAGCGCTATCTAATGCTGAAGCGAACGACAACTGCTAAGTTTTTAAGATATTGGAACACGTCTCTAACCTAGACCGCTAGATATGAATGATAATGTTTCAAATGCTCCTTAGTTCAATTGAGAGATTTTAAAGTTGACCTTATAATTATGTCTAGCGCTATCTAATGTTGAAGCGAACGACAACTGCTAAGTTTTTAAGACGTTAGAACACGTCTCTAACCTAGACCGCTAGATATGAATGATAATGTTTCAAATGCTCCTTAGTTCAATTGAGAGATTTTAAATTTGATCTTATAATTATGTTTCAATTTCAAGGCCTTAGCGATGTTACTTGTTCCTAAAATGCAAACTAGATGATGAAATGAAATCCTTCAATTCGATGAAATATATCTATGTAGGGAAGAATATCACTCAAATAATGCACCAAACCAAATGAAAAATGCATCCATAACAATCTCCAAATGCTAAATGTAAAATATGAAATCTAATATTTCATATGATAAGCAAATGGAATGACAAAACAATACTTAAAGAAAAAATTCCTTAATATATTATGATGATTTTTTCTCTTTTTCAAAATGCAACTAATGTAACCTAGTGAAAATTAAAAGAGAATGCAAGCAAACCAACAAATATGAAAATATCTTTGACATCAATGATTTGAATGCAACTCAAAATGGTTCGAAAACTATGAAAATAATAGCAATTTCACTTTCACTTTTCGAAACACAAAAAACATCAAAACAAACACTTCCTTTTGATTCCAATGAGACAATCGATTTGTAATCTATCATTTGTCAAATGAAGCTTAAGTAACTTTCACAATATACACTAATGAAAAAAACTTAAGGCACAAGAATGAAAAAGTGATCTACGAAGTATGTCTAAACACACAAAGACTCTTTAACACAAGCAATTGATCTCTGATGGGAAGACCAACGAGTGAATGAAGGTTGACCTAGAAGACCTAGAACCCCAAAAGGATAATCAAACTTCAAGCACACTCAAACCAAGTTAAAAGACAATTCCAATCAGACAATGACAAAGTCAATGTAGAATACACTGGTAAATCATAGGGAGAAGGCAAATAGAACTAAAAATAAGAAAGGAAACCCTAAATTTCTTAATTTTCTGCAACCATCGCACCTGTCAGAATAAAAGTAGCGATCATCGCTACTATAACTAGAAAACCCACGATATCATCGCGACTGTCAGGGTCAAACCCGCGATGGTCAAGTAAAACAAAAAATAAACTCAAAAATTTCAAGAACAGTTCAAATTAACAACCTTCAGACATCTACCAGAAAGTGACACTAACTCCAGACAAGTAATGAATTCCAAAAATGAATAGTTTATCAAACTCGTCAAAAGACAAGGTGAATAAAGGAAAGGAAAGGGTCACAGGCTCCCCAATGGAGTCGCCATTTTATTGATAATGTTAAGCCTCTCTGTAGACATAGACGATCCCTCTAGCCCAATGAGTGGGTCTAGCAACTAAAGTGACACTCAACTAGACATCTTCCTAGATTATAATTGAAAAGTAGAACAAGAGAGATGTCCTACCTTACTCTGATGCTATTCCAATTTCCTTTTTTCAGATCCTCGAACCGCTTGTGTCATAGACTTGTTCCTGCTTATTCCAGCACTTATGTACTTGCACAAGTGATCAAGAGACAACAAAGCATGCCAAAACCAATAGAAAATCCAATAATTACTTACTTAACTGATCAAGGAATTCCAAGCTAATACATACATCAACATATATATTTTGGGAAGATGAACTAGCAATTGTATTATTATTTAAAGAATAAAGGGAAGATTACAACCATAGCCTTGATGTTGGAAAGATCTCCTTGAGTGGTAATCCTAGTCCAAGCCAAGAAACTCTCCAAACACTCCTTCTCCAAGTCTAATGAATAGCCTCTAAGCACAAGCTCACTATAGGGGTGCAAATGGACATAGATCAACCATTTGGAAATGGGAGAGGGAGTTAAGACTTCTCCAAAGATAGGATTATGCCCAAATCTCAAGGAGGTAACTCATAGTGATGAGACCAAGAGGTCAAATTAGGAGGATTTGACCTCATCTATGCGAAACCGCCTCCAGCTCGCCGCTTTGGGAGCTTCTAGATCACGAAGCTTCTCATCCTCTTTGGGAAAATTCCTTTTTGAGACCATTGTTGCCTTAACATGGTGCAACAGGAGGTCCTCATGTTTTTGAGCTTCATAAGGGAGATGACCCTCATTTTAGGGTTTCAAAAGATATTTCTTTAGGGAAACTCCAGAGATTTTCCAAGCAAAGTTAAAGGAGGGATCTGAGTTGTATACTTGGATGATTATACTGTATAATGATCATATTTTGGGCACTTCAGGGTAGTCACAGGGAAGTGCAGGAGGCGTGAAAAAATATTGTGTAATAGGTAAATGGACGGTGGCAGTAAAGTCATGAGTAAGGTAACCAAAAAAGTAAAGTAAATGGATCTGAGGCGGCATATGCCTTGGCTATGTTGGGAACGACTATTCTTAATGTTTCACATGTGTTGCATGAATAAAGGAAGTTCTCTTAAACCTTGAACTTGATATTAATTTTGTTATGATCATGATTATGCTAATGTTTATATATGTATACATGTAGGTGTGTATGTATGTCATGTTTCACAGGGTCGTCATGGACCATGGTTATTAATGCTAACACTTATGTGTATCTATGCATATTGTTGTCTGATAGGATCATGATCATTTATGCTAATGTTTATGTTTATGTATGTATGTATCCATGTATCTATGTCACTGTCAGACAGAACATCAAAAATTGTTCTTGTGGCAGAATGATTGCTTATGCAGGTGAATGGCATGAAGAAGTTCCTCGTTATGAGAAATCAAGTGGGAAGAGTAGTCATGACAAATATGAGGTCAATATCATGTGAATATGTATTTATATTGTATGCATGTATTATGCCTATTCTTATGTTATGGGCATGTTATACTGAGGGATATATCAACAAAGTGAAAGAAGTGTGGTCTGCGACATGCTAGGATAAGCATGGATAAGACATTGGAAGCAAGGTTTCTTGCTAAGGACAATGTAGTTTTGGAAGTGTGGCACTACTGTTGTGCATATTTTGTATATGTTGTACATGTTGCATCTATGATGTGTGCACATGTGCTGTTGTGTATATATAGTGTGTGTACATGTTGTTTATGCAATGTTATGTACATGATGATACAAATAGTCTTGTGCAAATATCGCATATGGTGTTGTGTGCATGATTGGATATGTAGTTTTGTGTACAAATGATGCTATGTACATGTTGGATATGCAGTTATATGTATGGCGGGTGTTGCATGCATGTTGTACATGTGGCGCTATGTACATATAGTGTTGTTTGTATGATTATACAAATGGTGTTGCGTGCATGTGGTGTTGAGTACATGTTGAATAAGTGGTGTTGTGTGTAGGTGGCATTGTGTGCATGTCGTGCATGTGGCACTATATACATGTGGTGTCACGTACCTATCATGCGCGTCGTACCATGTACATGTGGTATTATGTGCACATTGTACATTGGTGTAGTGTACATGTGGTGTTGTGCAGGTGGTGTCGTGTACATGTGATGTTTTGCACACGTTGTGCAGATGGTGGTTTGTACATGTGGGATTAAGTGCATGTCGTACATGTTGTGTTAGGGGCATGCAGTACTATGTATGTGCATTTTGTAGTCATTGTATCATTACATATGCATTCATTGTGTTTCCCTCTATATAAGTATTTGTGTTGTGTTATACACTGGGTGTAGGTGTATGTGTTGTATGTCAAGTGTAGGTGCATGTATTGCATGGTGTTGTATGCAGTGTGTGATTGTATGTGTGATAAACACTATGTGTTCATGCACATGGCTGAGGAGAAGGTATTGGGTAATTTTTGGTTGTGGCAACCGATCCAGAGTGCATACATAATAAAGACAAAGCTAGAAGCTAAGGCTTGATTAAAGGATAAGTATCAGTGTTTTACTTCAGTTTTATCATGCATATGATCTATGATTCTGGTTTATGATGTTTACAAGTGGTTTATGATGTTGATCTATGATGGTTGTTTTTTGAGCTAACCAGATGTGATATGTTTATACATGATGTTTTTATCAAATAGTTAGTTTGACTTGTTGTGACAAGAAGAGAACAAGATTGCAAGTGTTCCTTATTGATGAACTACCAATGAGGTATGATTTGAGGTTATTTAAATTTATTTTGAATCTAATGGGAATTATGTGCTTAGTACAAGAATCAAGAAAATTCCTGGTTGGGTCGTTAAAACTGACTGCAAGTATTAGCAGCAACAACAAAATAAATTGGAACATGCAACAATATGCTGGTAGAGTACTTTAGGAGCAGGGCCATAGTGGGACATTGGTACCAAATAGTCCATTGATTTCCATGAGCATGCTATGACTGGTAAGATGGTTTTTAGGCAGGTATATTCCTTGGTTGTTTGACTTTCCAATGTGAGGAAGCCTTGCCAAGGGATGGACTTCCCGATATGGGGGTGCCAACAGAACTTGGAAGGTGTGTGACTACATGAAAGGGGGTGACCATATTTCCCGAGGGAATGTGGAGTAGAGAAGGGAAGGCTGGGATGGATTTTTTTGCTCATTAGCATTACCAGATGGAATCAGATGCACATTGGGAGTATGCCTTGGAACAATGAGCCAATAACTGTTCACTGAGGGGACATGTAGCATTAGATTGTAACGTTGGACATTAGATGCAAATTTGACTTTGATAGTGGATTTTGGATTTCCCGAGAAGGAGATGAATCTTGGTATTACTTTTGAGGGTGGAGGTGTGAGCCTCTTGATTCTTTTGTTGATTGATATAGGCATAGTATCCTTTTATTTGTTGTTTGAGTAGATGTATATATGTGTATATGTGTATATTATTGTAAATACTATATCGAGCTAGATTTATAAACCTCCATAGACAGTATGATTATTTGCTGGTTGATGCAAATGTGTATGTGTATATGTGGTTATTGTAAATAACATAATAAGCTATGTTATAAAGCTCCAGAAAATAGTATGTTTGTCTTGTTTTAGAAGACGATCATTGTAAATATTGCAACGAGCTATGTTATAAAGCTCCATGGGCAGTATGTTTTTTTTCAACATTATTGTTGGTTATAGGTGTCATTGAACATTGAGGATGGTGTTCCCCCAAGGGGGAGGGTTCCATAACAGCCTTGGTAAAAAATCCATGTAAAAATATATAAGACCATGGTTAATGGGACATGTATTCCAAGTTGAATGGTGGGTAAGACATCCTAGTGTGGGTTTTCATTTGGTTGTTTATGGCAAAGGAAATGGCTAAGGCTTCAGAAAGGAAAAATGGCATTTTTGGCACATTTATTTATGAAAATAATGGAAATTAGGAGAAAAGTGGGGTGAAAGGTCACAAGTTGCATGTGAGGAGGAAATTTAAGGAAAATAATGGAAAATGAAGAAAATAGAGGACTCATTCATAAAAATGCTTCTGAGGATCAGTTGGTAACATTTTGTCAGTTGAATTTTGGAGCTCTCTCATTATTCTCTCTCTCTCTCTATCTTGGACACTTAGAGTCTACTTGGAGTACTTTGGCATTTGAGAAAGAAAGGCAAAGAAGGCAAGAGGAAGCAAAAATCAAGCAGAGAAAGGCAGGATCAAAGAACTACAACTAGATTCATTGTAGGTATCGACTTGCATTTGTATTTTCCTTGCTAGATTTGGCATGCATGGTATCACACATGGTTTTTGTCCATGGTAAATTTTAGGGGCGAATTTTTACCCATGGGAGAAATTTAAGGAGTTTTTAATTTTAGAGGGACGAACTTTTTATAAAACACCCATTTCATATATTTAGCCCAACTTTTATTTAAAAAATAATTATTTTTTTCATTTTAGCCCAAAGAAAAGGGGCAGATAAACTATGAAAAGACTCATTTGACTCGATTCGCCAGGTTAAGGAGGTTATATTCCATTACAATCGCTTGATTTTCTATTTTTCAATGTTTAATTCATTTGCAATCGCCCATTTTGTGGTTTGGGAGGTTGTATTTGGTCCCAATAAATAAAAATAAAAATAAAGTGGAGGTATGGTAAATAAATAAAACCTCTTTTTATACTTACTCCAAAGGTATGGTAAATAAATAAAAATATAAATAAACTAGAGGTATGGTAATTAAATAAAACCTCTTTTTATATTTAGTCCATAACCCTCTTTCTATTTAAGAAGGCTCAAAAAAGAGGGTTTATTTAAGTGAATCCTATGGGCCAAATACCATATTTATGAAAGAGGTATGGTAAATTAATAAAAATATAAATAAACGAGAGGTATGGTAAATAAATAGAACATTTTTGTATATGTTACTCCATAGGTCACCTAATATTTGAGAACACTCAAAAAATGCCTTATATTTAGGTGAAGCCTATGGGCCAAATTGTTATTAATACCATGCAAAAAAAACATTATTAACCCTAATATTAGTATTAATAAAAATAAATATGGCACATGGTATTGACCCATGTTATTCATGTGGAATGCAGCCTATTTAAAGGGGGGAATTAAACAAGCATAGATCCATCTTTACTCTGGATCTACTAAGCCCTGTGAGGGATCAAATATCGTGATATGCAAACTATCATAGAGTGAAAAGATATTTGATCCCTTTGGGGGCTTGATAGATCAAGAGTAAAAATGGGTCTTGTAATTTAATGTCACTTAAACATTTTAACTTGGTTAAAATAAAAAATAAAAAATAAAAATCAATTATTAATTTTTATAAATTACTAATAGTAGTTTTTAAGCTCCAGGTTTATGATAACCCATGGTATTGACCCATGGTAATACCATGGTATTCGTGTGAGCATAAACCATTTAAAGGGGAAATTCTATCAGCTTAGATCCATCTTAATTCCTAGTCTACCAAGTACTGAGAGGGATAAATAGATTTCATTCGTCTAAGAGTGGTAGATGTGGAGTTAAGATGGATACAGGTTGGTTTTTATGATAATGAAAATATTAAATAGACTTAGGCAATTATATTGTAAAAAACATATTAAGGTGAATGGTTAAAGCTACATTTAGTCACTACACAAAATTTATTAAAAAATACCAATATCTCCATTAATATTGGTTTTTTGATATAACAAAAAAAAAATCAAAACAGTGAAATCTTATTACTCTTTCCGCATCACCCTCATAGGAGAGAGATAGTTGTTGCCTAGATTTCCCACCATTTTTCAAATGTTTTCAATATGATATCTTCATGAAAAGGTTAAGGTACTGATGTTGGATTAGTTGTTTGAAAAATACGCTAGTTTGTACAACCTTTCATCTTCTATGTTATTCTTAGTTTGTCGTACTGATCTGTAGGGGTTGGGCCACTGCACCATATTGTCATAAAAGGCTGATATTTTGCACCAAAAAGGAAACTAATCCACATGTTACAACACTAGGGAAAATTTTAAGAACCCCCCCTAAATTTATAAGTATAATAAATGGGCAAATCTCCATGGTATATAGGAAAAATGGAAGGCGATTTTATCAATAAAATAATATGTATATATAATTTTTTGGCGAATCTCTCACTAGTCATGGTGAATATTTTACTCAATTATAAAATCTTGTAAGATCTTGGTATTACCCTGGGTTATCATAAACCTGGAACTTAAAAATTACTATTAGTAATTTATAATAAAATTAATAGTTGATTTTTATTTTATTTTTATTTTAACCAAGCTAAAATGTTTAAAATACATTAAATTACAACATCCATTTTTACTCTTGATCGGATCAAATATTTTTTCACTCTATGCTAGTTTGCATATCATGATATTTGATACCTCTCAGGGGTTAGTAGATCCAGAGTAAAGATGGATCTATTCTGGTTTAATTCCCCCATTTAAATAGGATACATTCCAATTGAATACCATGGGTCAATACCATGTGCCTTTTGGTGAATACCATGGGTCAATACCATGTGCCACTTTTATTTTTATTAATACTAATATTAGGGTTAATAATGTTTTTTTGCATGGTATTAATATAAAAAAATAAAAAAATGTTTTATTTGTTTACCATAGCTCTCGTTTATTTATATTTGTATTAATTTATCATACCATTCATAAATACAAGGTGACTTATGGAGTAAATATAAAAAAAATGGTTTATTTGTTTATGTTTATTTGTTTACCATACCTCTCACTTATTTATATTTTTATTAATTTACCATACCTCTTTTACAAATATGGTATTTGGCCCATAGGATTCACTTAAATAAAACCTCTTTCTTGAGCCTTCATAAATAGAACGAGGGTTATGGACTAAATATAAAAAGAGGTTTTATTTATTTACCATGCGTCTAGTTTATTTATATTTTTATTTATTTACCATACCTTTTGAGTAAGTATAAAAAGACGTTTTATTTATTTACCATACCTCCACTTTACTTATATTTTTATTTGTTTACACCCTTGCATGTATATAAGGTGACTTATGGAGTAAATATAAAAAATGCTTTATTTATTTACCATACCTCTCATTTATTTATATTTTTATTAATTTACCATACCTCTTTTATAAATATGGTATTTGGGCCTTTGGCCCATAGGATTCACTTAAATAAAACCTATTCTTCAAAATGGGCGAATGGATTCACTTAAATAAAACCTATGCATGAAAATGGGCTAATGGAAGGTTGTAACTCCTAATTTCAAGGGCTAAATTTACCTTTTTTACCCTCTCCCTTAAAATAAGGTGGGCTATTTGAGGTGAATTGTAAAAATGTACTATGATACAAAATATTGGCCCACTAAAAATTCAAAACCCCTTAATTTCGCCAAAGGGCGAACATTCGCCCCTAAAATCACCCCTAGTTGTTAGTATTTGTTGACGGGATCAAATAAACGTTTCCACAACCATTACTATGGGCCAATACCATGGTAATGTCCCTTGGTATCCAGATTACCATGGGTTGGATTCTATGCATGAATTTCACTTATAAGACCTACATATGTACGAAACCCTTCTTCATAGGACCCATGTATGCTTTCTCAAACTTCACATTTATCATCAATTTGTAATATAACTACCATTTCTCTATCCATATCCTCTGTAGCATCTATACCAACCTGCATGAGTTCTAGAGTCATCAATGTTGACATCAACTACATCTTTATCAAGTAAGTTTCCATCAACGACAACACATTAGCCATAATGCCAATAATCCCCCCCTTTGCACTTGATGGCAACCACTTTGGTGTTTGGTCACCACCTGCAAATACCAAGACTTCTCTCCAAACACAAACCTTCTCTCCCCCTTTGACATCAAAGGCAAAGGGTTGAACTAGGCTAAATGAATTACTTCCCTTGTTGAAAGTATGATCTACGGAATATGAAATTTGCATACTATGTAGAAATTAGGTTTTAGATTTGCAACTTCTCATGAATTTTTAATCAAAATCACAAGACATAAACCTACACTATTGCTATGCGAACATCAATACACAATTTAGAACAAAAATCTCAAACATGCAAGAAGAAATAACACACATGCAACAAGTATCTTCTAAAAACCCCAATGCATGTTTGCATTAATCAAATGAATAGAGATGTAGCTCACCCTACAAGTGCACAACCTATCTCTCTACTCACTGGAGGCCTCTGACACAGACTTAGTCAAATTTTGCCTTGATTTGAGCTCTTATTTCCTTGTGCCTCTCCTTGAGGAATTATCCCCTATTATTTAGGAAATTCCTATAATTGAATTGTGTAATTTCTTAGGTTGATCATCTAATTGCATGCAACACATGTACACTCAAGACTAGCCTATAACTAATGTTACACTATCTTAGAATCTCCACCTCAATTGGTTAACTTGAATTCTTTGCATGCACTAGATATTTTGGGTTGATTGATCAGTTAATACGATGATCATTGAGTTTGACTAAAGTCTCACTACTTAACTGATCTTACACTAGTTCCTCTAACATTTGAAACTAGATTAACTGAAAACAACATGAAATAATTGACCTTGATCGCTACAAATTAGCAATCACACATGCATAACTGAATTCTAACTCTTCCAACTCAAATTTACTGAGTAAACTGGGTGACACAAGCTATGTCACACAAGTTAACATCATCCAAGTTGTTTGCTAATGTGGAAATTCAAATTTTCTCAATTTAATCAAGGAAAAATCAAATTGAGATTTTATTGTTGCATTTTTCAACACTCCCTCTCAGTAAAAAAGGGATTATCAACCACCCCTATCTTGCACATGTGGAACTGGAAATTCCCTCTTGACAAGGCCTTTGTCAAAATGTCAACATCTTGTTCCTCTATTGGAATGTACTACAATAACATTATATGCCTCTGCACACAGTCTCATAAATGGTGATACTGGATTTCTATATGCTTGGATCAATCATGAAAAACATGTTTTTCAAAGAGCTTGATGCAACTCTTATTACCATAGTAGATCACAGTTGGGTCCATCATCTGACTAAAATATCCAACAAGTATCTTTCTCATCCAGATTGCCTCACATGTTGCTTGAATGGCAGTCATGTATTCTGTTTCTGCTGAGTTGAGTGCCACGGATCTTTGCTTTCTATTGTACCAAGAAATCAATGTGGGACCAACACTGAAAATTCCACCTTATGTACCATTTCAGTCTAATGGACTCCCCGCACAATCTGCACCTACAAAGCCACATAGTTTCACTCCCTCTATTCATTTATACCACAGTCCAAACTGGGTAGTGCTTCTGAGGTACCATAGAACATGCTTAGTTTCCCTCCAAAATAAATTAGTTGGCCTAACCAAGGCTTGGCTCAGTTGGTTCACTCCATAGCACATATTTGGTTGTGTGTTCATAAGATGCGTCACTGAACTCACCAACTATCGGTAAATAGTAGCATCCACTTCCTCACTTGAAGTGGCATCCTTTTTCCTCCAGTTGGTTGCTAGAGGTGTGTCTATGGGTTTACAACTGTCTATGTGAAACCTCTAAAGTATCTTGTTGGCATACTTTCCATGAGAGACAAACAATTCCCCATCACCTTGCCATACTTCCAATCTTAGGAAGTAGTGCATGAGAACCATGTCCTTCATTTCAAACTTTCTTGCAAGGTCCTCCTTGCAAGATTTGATCAACTGCTCGTCGTCGGTTAAAATCAAGTCATCAACATATAAGACAATAATAAAAAATTTACCTTCTACCAAGTTTTGATAAAGGTTTACATCCGGTTCAATTTTGGTGAAGCCCAAATTAGTGAGATAGCTATTGATCTTGGTGTACCAAACACAGGGTGCTTTCTTGAGACTGTACAATGCTCGCTTGATTCTACATGGAATCTGTGCACATGAGACTCTTAATCAAAGTCTTGAAGCCTTATGGTTGCTTGATGTACACCTCCTCCTCAATAACTCCTTTGAGGAATGTTGTTTTTACATCCATCTGGTGGATCTTCCACTCGACCTGCATAGCGAAAGCAAGAATTGATCTAATAGATGAGTACCTTGCTACAGGAACAAAGGTCTCATCATATTCAATCCCCTTAACTTGAGAGTACCCCTTCGCCACAAATATGGCCTTATACTTTTCTATGTTTCTGTTCACTGCATGCTTTACCTTAAATATGCATCTCAAACCCATAATTTCTTTGTCTGTTGGTCTTGGGACCACTTCCCAAACACTATTTTTTATAATGGATTTGTATTCCTCCACCATTGCATCAACCCACATAGGTTTCTCTACTACTTCCCCAAAAGAGGATGTCTTAGTCTCTACAAGATCAGTCATTAAATCCATGTAATTAGTGTACCAATCTGGTGACCTTTTTTCGTGCACTGATTTGAAGGAGCACCCACATTATCCCTTGCATCTTGAACAAGTCTCTTAGCTTCCCTGGTCCTTTTCTTACCTTTTCTAGATGGTTCTGCTTGAGTGGTTTTCTCCACTCTCTGCTCCTCAACTTATGGCTACTCCACAACTTCTTGAGGTTCCTCCTTTGGAGATAAAAGCTCCTTTTCTTGTGGGATCTGAACCTCCCTCTCAAGAGAGCACCGCACCGCTTTGTCTTCATCAAATTTTACATCCCTTTGCACAACTGTCATTTTGAGAGATGACAAGTACAGACGGTAGTTGTTGGGAGTTCATTTGTAACCCATAAATACCCCAATTATGTTGTTGACTCTAGCTTCTTCCTTGCTTCTTTGGAGAAATCATAATAAACAGAGGCTCCCAAAATACTGAAGTGTGACACATCTAACTTTCTCCCCAAGAAAGCCTCCTCCAGTGTAATCATGCCTAGAATTTGATGAGGACTCGGGTTCTGCAAATAGATTGTTGTGTTCCATGCCTTGACCCACAAATGTAGATGTAGACCTTGATCATGCAACATCACCCTCGTTTCTCCCACAATGCTATGGTTCTTTCTCTCAGCCACCCCATTATGTTGTGCGTTGTGGGGTGTTGTCAACTCTCATCGAATGCCTTCTTTTGCACACAATTTTTTAAATTCATCCGACACGTACTCACCTCCATTATCGCTCCTAAGAGCCTTCACCTTCTTTCTCGTTTCTTTCTCAACCAGTGCTTTGAATTCTATGAACTTGGAGAATGTCTCCTCCTTCTTCCACATGAAGAAGATCCAATACTTTCATGAGAATTCATCAATAAAAATGAAAAAACATTTGCGTCTGCGAGTGGAGGTTGTCAAGAAAGATCCACAAACATCAGAGTGAATCCTTTCAAGGACTGCATGTGCTTTGTTGTCTCAATCATGGAATGTGGATTTTGTGTACTTCCCCAAGGTAGATCCTTTTCATACATCTTGTTGCTCAAGTGCTCCTTTAGGGAGGCTTGTGGTTATTTGTTTCATGATCTTCAAAGTGCCATGATGCAAATGGCCAAGTATTTTATGCCAAATTTCACCGACAACATGGCTTTGCACCTTATCCACCTTTGTGCTCAATGAAGCATAATTCTCCACATCTAGCTTATATAGGTTCTTCACACGAACCTCAATTTTCTTCACATGTCTCGTGGTTATGTGTCTCGAGAATGTATTTCCTTTGTTGAAGATCATATCATAACCACGGTCTTCCAAAACTACAACAGAGATAAGATTTTTCTTTAGGTCCGAAATGAACATGACGTCCTTGAGCCTAAGGGGGGAGTCTGACTCCCTCTGAAAGGTGACTGTACACCATCAAGTTATACCTTATGGTGTCTCCCATATCGATGTGCATCTGCAAATATTTCTCCTCCAGGTCACTGAAAAATCTATATTTCCTATCATGTGGACCGATGCACCTAAGTCCAAGTACCACACACTCCCAATCACTATGTTTTCCATGCATGCAATGAGGGTAAATTCAAGCTTGAACTTTGAAGCCAAAGCTTCACCTGTTGCTCCTCCTAAGGTATTCTTGCTTGCCTTTTTGTGTGGACACTTATTGGCATAATGCCCAAATTCATGACAATGGAAGCATTTAATTTTTGACAAATATTTCTTCTTGTCTCGTTGAATAGTTTCTGGTTTGGATTGGGGTTTCTTCTCTTTTCGCTTCTTTTATTTCCAGCCAGTGCAAAATTTTATTCTTCCTCACCCTTGGATGAAGTCTCATCTCTAGTATTTGCCTTATTTCCTCCTGTACCAAATTAGACCATAAGCACTCCCAACTTTGTATTTTCTCCCTCCCATTAAGCTATGCCAGCTCTTGGGAAGATCCAGAAAGGCTAGGGTTACCAAGTCTTCTACAGGGACATTAATATTGACTCCACCAAGTTCATCACGACACTGTGTAAAATTTCTTAGACACTTCGGAATTGTGTCATTCTTTCACATCTTGATACTTCGAAGTTTATCATTGAGTGTCAGCTTCCTATGGTCACTATTATTCTCGAACAATTCTATCAGCACTTTCCACATCGCAAATGGAGTTTCTTTTCCATGGAGATTCAAGGCAAGATGATCTCGTACTCCCTCCAATATTATTCTCGTCTCCTTGGCTACATCTTTCTTCCACTGAGCAAGGTTTTCGGCATTAGATGCTTGTGGTTTTGCAACATCTGACTTGATGTATTCTAGCAACCCATTTTCATCCAATACTGCCTCCATGTGGTCCTTCCATGCAACCAAATTAGAGGTGCCTTCCAAGGCATACTCTAGCCTTAGTCCATTGAAGGCAATCTTCTCAACTCCAAAGAAATCCTACAACATTGATCTTCAAATTTGAACATTTGAGCAACAACTTCGAATTTCTTTCTCTAATGTGAATCCAGATCTGATACCATGTAGAAATTAGGTTGTAGATTTGCAACTGCTCATGAACTTTTAATAAAAATCGCAAGACACAAACCTACACTACTGCTTTGCGGACATTAATTCACAGTTTAGAACAAAAATATCAAACATGCAAGAAGAAATAACAAACATGCGACAAGTATTTTTATCTAAGGAAAGAAATATGTTAAAAAACCCAATGTATGTTTGCATTAATCAAATGAATAGAGATGTATTACAATTTCTTTGCTCAACTAAATTCACCCTGCAAGTGCACAACCTATCTCTCTGCTCACTAAAGGCCTCTACCCAGACTTAGTCAAATTTTGCCTCAGATTGAGCTCTTATTTCCTTGATTTGTTCCTTAAAGAACTAGCCCCTATTGTTTAGGAAATTCCTCTAATTGAATTGTGCAATTCCTTAGGTTGATCATCTGACCGCATGCTTCACCTATACACTCAAGACTAGTCTACGATTGATGTTGCATTGCCTTGGAATCTCCACCTCAATTGTGTGACTTGAATTCTCTGCATGCATTAGCTATTTTGGGTTGTTTGATCAGTTAATTGGATGATCACTGAGTTTGACTGAAGTCCCACTGCTTAACTAACCTTCCACTAGTTCCTCCAACAGTTAGAACTAGTTTAACTGAAAACAATGTGAGATAATTAACCTTGATTGCTACAAATTAGCAATCACATATACAGAACTGGACTCTAACTCTTCCAACTCGAATTTACTAAGTAAACTAGGTGAAACAAGCCATGTCACACAAGTTAACATCATCCAAGTTGTCTACTGATGCAGAAATTCAAATTTTCTCAATTTAATCAAGGCAAAATCAAATCAAGAATTTCTTGCTGCATTTTTCAACATACTAACCATGCTCCCCTGAGCATATGTTGGACCTTATAAAGATATTCAAACAGAAGTAAAAGTAAAATATGACCTTTCCTATCACCAATGACTTTATGCTCCCATGATTACATCAACCACCCAACAAATTTGGGTTTACATATTGGACCCAACTTTACATCAATGTCCCGAAATAATGGGATTACATATATGACATGACTTGATTCCAATAGCCCATGCATCACTGAATTTTTTAGTGATTACAACATGTTCAATCCATGACCTTTACATCAAGAGAGATATATGAAACTTATTACAAAAAATAGGGACCTCAACAATGAGGTAGCAAGACCATGATAGTCATGGGCAACTACCATACACCATATAGGAATTTGCAACATAATCATTTGATAGTAGCAATATAAATGTCATAATGACAGCAACATGAACATCCTCATCACCAAGAAGTAATATATCATCAGATAGATAAGTGTAGCATTAATCTTTCCAATATCATCAACATGTGACCAAATGTATCACTAAGCAATTGTAGCATAAGCATAAGATTGTACAATAAATATTTGTTATCAAATCATCCCTATCACCTCATGTCATCAAGGTCAACATGCTCTCTCCATAACCAACAACATCAATATCTTGAACCACAACACCATAGGTAGCAATCATATGTGCAAAAGAGTACCTTCAACATCACAAATCATTAAGTAGATTAGAACTGACCAGCAGCGTCAACAACTAACATAGCATACATATCTTCAAGCTTTTGCAAGGATAGGACATCATTGACAGTTTTACCAAATGAAACTCAAGCAATCATCCATAAGATCACTATATGTAATTCATGCATCATTGATAACCCATAACATAATGACAGTAGCATATGTATCTTCAGTAGTAACTACAAACACAATCATACATCAGCAATAATATGTACTCATCAGAAACATCATCAAGTAACAAAGAGTGCTCAAAAGATCATAATGCCAATAATGAACTATCAGAAGCATGGAATATGTTCCCCCTAAACCTATGCCAACTCTACACCATCAATTATGATCACATTATATCCATCTCATCAATCAGCAAACGCACCAAAGAACCATTTCATTAGCAGCAATATAGGATTTGGAATAATAGCTCATAAACTCATCATGAGCCAATACCCTAAGCAGCATAAGGGCATCATCAACAGTATGCAACAAATCAACATCATAACCAAAATGTCAATAATGAAAGGATGGAATCATATCAGAAGTTCCCCTTGAATCTATGCCACTCTTTTTTCATCATACAAAAGCATACGTGACTATCTAGATCAAAAACCACATATACATGCCACTGTCTTTCATAAGATCTGTGTACTGAAAGTAAATTGTTGATTCATTATCACCATAGCTTCCCTTGAACCTATCTTGTCCATTCGTGTTCATTGTTACTTCATTAGATGCAATGTTAGTAATAAATTCATCAAAAAAACATATGGAATCATCATTAAGATACATATGCATAACTCCCCATGAGATCATACACCAATGATCTTGTGGACCTGATAATAATCACCTTTTCTCTCTGAGGTTATGTACCTCACATTCATTTATGTAGCCATTGTTAGAAGTATAACTTTTTAGAACAATGGGCTAAAGTAGAGACAATCTTCCCTAAGTCTTTCACTGATGTTCCTTCCTCCTCCAAATCTGTTTGCAATGTCTAATCATGTGCTCGAACTTGTGGAACTTATCCCATCTTTTGTTTCCATTCTAAATGCTTGACCTGTAATTAGTGACCTTATGCCCAAATGAGTTACAAGAAAACATTATCCATGAAACCAAGATTTATGCCTTGACTTTGAACTAAGGGATTTCCTTTCAAGTGTTTTACTTGATTTAGTTTTCTTTTGAAGTACCTTATGCTGGTTCTTTTCGTTACTTTGTGAATTGTAAGCCATATGGTTGTATCCGATGTTTGTCTTGATTAGAGGATAGTGTTGATCATTGATAATCTTCTCAAGAGATTCATATGCTTTTTCCCAATTGTTGATTTTCTCATTATTTTTTACTTAGAGTCAGAACTTCTTATTCTAATTTTTCATAATGCTTTTCCATTTCTTGAAGTTATTTTGCTAAAATTTATGTTCTTCTATTTGTTTCTTCTAAATGCATCTTTAACATACTTATTTCCTTGACCATACTACTTTCTTTTGTTTCCAGGTTTTTTTTTTTTGCACTCTTGAGTCTATAAATTTCATTAACGTTTCCATTAAGTCATCTTATTTACAACTATTTGATTCATTAGTTGATTGATCTTCAAAATCCTTAAGTATCTAGTAACAAATGTTAGAATCTGAATCTGAATTTTCTTGATCATCAAATGTGCTTTGACTATCTTCATTAGAATAAAAACTTTTCTTGGAAGAGAACTTATTTTTGACATTTTTCTTGTCAACATCTTTTCCATTCTCTTTCTTATCATGATTTTCTTTATATGGACATTTGGATGCATAGTGACCTACTCTACCACAAGCAAAATATTTTAAGGGGAGCTTACCTTTGAATTCACCAGTTCCCACTTGCAACTTTCTCACAAAATTCACTTCTTCCTCATCTGAAATGTAGCTTGTATCTTTAGGCTTTTCCTTTTCTTTCCCTTTATATAAGGTTTTAAAGGTTTATTCTCTCATACTTGATGTACCCCCTTTTCTCATCTCAAAAGTTGTCAAGATCCCATGGAGTTGTTTAATAGTAAGGTTCTTCAAATCTTGCATTTATTCAATGGTGGATACTTTGGAATCAAACTTTGGGGTTATAGATCTCAAAATATTTTCAACAATAGTAGCATCCTTTATTTCATCAGCAAGGTTTTTCATAGAGTTAACAACCTTGTCTACTCTGAGGAAAAATCTTGCAATACTTTCATCATCATGTATTCTTAGAGTCTCATATTGAATTCTATATGTTTGAAGTTTAGCACGTTTTACCTTAGTGTCATCTTCATAGCTTTCTACAAGATTATCCCATATTGCCTTTGTGGTGTTCAATTGCATGACTTTCATGAACTCAAACTCAGCCAGACTTCCCATTTACATCCTTTTAATTGATCTCATATTGTTTCTTCCCTACATTATTTGTGGGAATGGAGCATGGGTATTGATATCCTCCTTCAACAATTATCCATACATCAACTCCTAGTGCCTGCAAATATGCTCTCATTTTGACTTTCCAAAATACAAAGTTAGTTCCATTAAACAAGGGCGGTCTGATAGAAGATTGTTATGAAACCAGCTCAAGAAAAGATAGATCAACACCTTAGAATTTAGCCTCTTCGAGGGGGAAACCTCCTTTACATTACATAAATGAACAATTCTTGGATGATTCAAATGGCAAAACCTCCTTTCTATATATAGGAGTCTAAGGAGTCACAATATAAACCCGCCGACCTAACAATAATAATATAAAGCCACAAAAATAACAATAAAGGGATTCTATGGGGCACAATAATAACAATATGGGGGCAATAGGGGCACAACGATATTAATAAGGGGTATAACTACAATAGTAATGGGGTAATCACTAGTATTATAGGGACCCAACAGGGCATGGGGCTATATTTCACCAAGGAAAGGGAGAAAAATCTTCACCAATTACTCATATGTCCTTTAATACCCTTTACAAAGATTTTGATAGGGGCCTAGGGTTTCATTTGATTTCTTATACCAGCACATCACTTCCACTCTTCAAACACACTATAAAAAATATTCAAATTGATTGATTGAGACACCTACTTGCAGCTTTGGAGGCGATTAGACATGATCTGGGCGCATGAATGTGATGCTGGAATGAGTGCGTAGCACACAGTTTCAATGTGTAGCGCATAGCCTGATGCGTAGCGCCTATGTATTTTAACAAAGGCCGCGCTTGCCCAATGTGTAGCACACTGCCCAGTGCGTAGCGCACAGTTTCAATGTGTAGCGCGCACCTAAAACTCTGTCTGAGGGTTTGTAAACTAGTTTTTCGCCCTCCATTCTTGAACACGCTCTTGCTTTGATATTTGGTGAACAAATAGACTTGTTTTCACCTTACATACAACTAAAATATCTAATTTAATTAAATTGACTTCAAAAAACCCACTTTGTAAAGTTTGGGCACTTTCACTTTTGGTCTTTTAATACAATAGTGCTTTTTTATTTTCTCATGCTTTTCTGAGGTTTGGACTAAAACTCTTTGTTGATTTTTTGCAGGGATAGCTGTGATATGCTCTGGTAAAGGAGACCAAGGCTGCACTTGAACGATTGAAGAACTGAAATTTTGAAATTTTTTACAAAAATGAGATGGCGACTTATCTTCAAAACAGATTTTTGAAGAGAAGTCCTGATTCAGCTGTACAATGATGAAAATTATTGAAGTGATGATCTATCAAAGACATCCCTCTGGCCTGCTGGTCTTCTAAGACTTAAAAAAAAAAAACTGACTCAACCCTAGACCTAAGACCTAAAAATTTAAAACATGATTGTAAATGACCTTTGAAGACTTGTTTTTATGAATAGACCTGAACTAGCAGTGCCAAGCACGAGGGGAATGTGTAACACAAACCATTCCGTCAGAGTTATGGCATGCCTAACGAAATGCAACTGATTGAAACCGATGAGACGCCTAAACATGAAATGCAAAAAGAGCTTTGATCTCTGACGGAGGGATAGCTAGACCGACTCTAACACCCTACCCTTTGAAAGTAACATAGTTCTCAATGTTGAAGGTGATGAAATTGTTGTAGAATCATTATATATTTTTGTTTCATATGTTTTGACTAGATTAATAATTCCTTGTGTATACACCAATGAAACTAAGTATATTTTTTATCCAATATTGCTTCTAGGTGGAGCCAAATGGAATATTCATCAAGTTTCAGAAGTGTTCTATGCACTTTTCAATTGATCCCACAAACTTCTTCAAACAAGACACATGAAATATTGGATGAATCTTAGAGTGAATATGATTAGGTGATCAAAATTATGCTCAAAAATCAAAGTCGTTAGAATGGTGGAACCTAAACGAATGCATAGTGCTTGTCATCCTGAATCCAGCGCAGCTCGTTTCGCATGAAATGGACATCGTATGCTCCCAAAACGTGTTCTATTCACTTTGTCAAACATGTAAAAATTTTTCAAGTGCTAACAGGGATTCTGATTGGGCATCCGTACATCCCAGCCAACAAAAGGAATATTCTTGATATATTCTTTCATAATATTATGTGGAATATTCTTTAGGCTTGGTGGCATCACTCTATTGATCCACGTGTTTTGTTTGGGGCCAATGAGGAGGTGACACATGGCTAAGCCTGAGGCCGCCATGTGTCTTCCTTGTGTCATGGAAAAATTTGTTATGGCAAACAGTGTAGAGGCCAGGCTTAACCCCGCAACCTCCCACATACAAACCAACCACTTTACCATTATACCTGCACTGTGTTACTTAACATGTAATGGGGACAGGTTCTTGTTATACTTTAATGTCACATGGTATGGGGGGGTGGGTGGACTTAACCGCACCCCATGTGAAGAATTGGGCACCATTTAATGTGACCACCAATGGTCATCGCCAATGCTGACCACTAACGATGACTGCCAATGGATCCTTATGTGAACACTCCTGCAAAAATTTAATGTGACCGCTAGAGGGAGGGGGCCAGTGCCGGGGGCTAGCCCCTAGGCGCATGGTCCCCCCATATGACCATTATTTTGGTTTTTGGGCCTCGATGGAAAAATTAATGGTCCTACAAATCCACCTGAAAATCGGTGAAAATATCTTGGCGGGCGAAGTTGTAGGACGATGCTCAATTTTGGGGAAAATGTAGAGCAAATAGCAGGAAAACTAGGAGAGGTCATATCTTCTCCAATTTTCAACCAAATTGGATGCAAAAAGAGGCTAGGTAGCCATTTTTGGATATTCTGGAATCATTGGAGTAGGTTTCAAAAGCATTTGAGCATTGTAAACACATATTTTTACACTTTTGATAATAATAGAGAGGCCCAAGCCATTGGAAGTTGAACCAAGGAGACATAGCCCAGGAGGGGTGAACTCCTTCATCATGTTCCTATTGTGATGTGTTTCTAGTGATGTTCTATACATTTTTATGCTTCTGTTTAGTCTCGTATTTATGTTAAAATTGCTCATAAAATTAACATAAAAACTCATTTTACACTTGCAAAACTCATGAATCCTTAAGGACAAGAAAATCATTTTGTTTCTAATTTTAGGAGGATCTTAGCACAACAATCTAATATTCTTAATTAGATCATTTTTTGTATTAGAGAATTAGGTTTTCTTTGTGTAAGAAGGATTTAACTATTTTCAATTTTATGTCATGCTTACAAGGTTAAAACTCAAAAGAGGAGAAGGGAAGCTAGTTGGAAGCCCTGAAGTTGGGTGAAGGGGAGCGAGGGAAAGGTTGCCACAATCTCCAACACTAGTTCATCCTAAAGTTGCAGTTGAGACTCCAAAGAGCATGTCTCATAATGAGAACCTACAAACATGACAGAAGATGAGAAGGTATTCAGAAAGGTTTTCTTTGATATGACAAAGATGGTGAAGGTCCTCTATGAAGAGGGGAGTACCCGGTTGTAAGGTGAAAGTTCCAAACCTCCCAAAAGACAGGGTTCTTCAGGAGGAGGTAATGGAAATGGAGACAAACCTCCACCCTCTCCACAATCCTCTTCATCTTCTTCTTCACAAGCATCTTCTTCCTCTTCCACTAACACAACCCTTACTCATACTCATCACATACTTCAAAAGAAACTTGTAAATCACCTTTTTTTAAAAAGGATGTTAAATTTGAGTTGCCCATTTATAATGGTGAAGTGAATGTAGATAAGTTTGATAATTGGATTCGTTAGTTGGAGGTATATTGTAGAATTCAAAACCTTCAAGAGGACAACATAAAGATTTAGTTAGCTTCCTTGAGAATGGAAGGTGCAACACTAGTATGGTGGGAATCAAAGACACAAGAGGAGATATAAAAACACGGTAAGATCTCAATTTCTTGGATTAATTTCATTGTTGTAATCAAAATAAAATTCTACCCTCTAGCTTATATGAAGAAAGCCATCATGAATTGGCAGAACTTTAGATAGCTTAAAGGTCAAAATGTGCAAGATTACACCCAAGAAGTTAGAAAAAGGTCTTTAATGTTAGGTGTAGATTTGCAATCATAGACATGTTGTTGAAGTACATAGGGGGTTTACACAATTACCTTAGGCATACTATCTTAATGTTTAATCCCAATAATCTAGATGATGTGTGTGTGCAAGTCACTCATCTTGAGGCAAGAGGGAAAAACACTCCAGAAGAAGGTAGTAAAAAGCCATTTAAGAGTAAAGGAAAAGAAAAGGGTTTCAAAGGTAAGGGAAAGAAAAATGCATCTATCAAAAGAGAAGGCGAGAAATTAACATGCAAACATTGTTCCAAAGAGGGTCACGATGAAGCTCATTGTTGGAAGCTTCATCCCAAAATGAAACCAAAAAAATTCAACAACAAGGGAAAACAAAAGACAACTGCAACCACTCAACATGATATGGGATCTGTTTCGGGCGATGAAACTAAAATTACAACCATGGGTATAAAAGGAAAAGAATACATTGGTAACACTAGTTCTTTAAATTCACAAAATGAAACTCCAAATGAAAAGAGGATAATAGAACTTTTCCACATAAGGGTGATCTCAAAACATAGCAAGATTGATACACTTTTCGACAGTGGCTCTCAAGCCAATCTTATCTCTGAAAACATTTTCAAAAGTTTAAAATTGGAAACCAATCCACATCATAAACCATATCCACTTGGATGGGTGTGTGACAACACACAATTGTAGTTTACTAGAAAGTGTAAACTGAAATTTGCCATTACTGCAAATTTCATAAATGAAGTGGAGCTTGATGTTGTGCCATTAGACATATGTGGCATAGTTTTGGGCAGCCTGTACCTCTATGAAAGAAAAGAAATCTTCCATAGACATGAAAACAAATACCATTTGTTCAAATATGGAGTAGAATATATTGTGAGAGCTCATAGCAAGAAACTAAATCTTTCACTTGTTAATGCGGGGCAGATGAAAAGACTAGTGAATTCAAGCAATAATTTTATGCTTCTAATGATCAAACCCAAGAATGATGTTGATAATGAAGATTTTAAAGTTTGTGATTCAAAAATGAAATCTGAATTGTTGATTTCATTAACCAATATGATGAAATGTTTTAGGAACCAAAGGGATTACCTCCCAAGAGAGGAATCCAACATGAGATACAATTGCAACAAGATTGTCCTCTTCCTAAAATTGGCATGTACATGATGTCAATGATGAAAAGTGCAGAAATTAAGAAGAAAATTCAAGAGTTGTTGGATAAAGGGATCATTAGGACATCTTCCTTGCCATGTGGTTCACTTATTGTCTTGGTGCCAAAGAAGGATGGAACATGGCACATGTGTGTGGACTTCTGTGCATTGAACAAAATTACGGTAAAGAATCATTACCCACTGCATAGAATAGATGATTTAATTGATCAATTGAAAGATGAAAAGTATTTTACTAAGTTGGAATTAAGGAGTGTCTACAATCAAATTAAAATAGTTGAAGGAGACATTTGGAAGACAACATTCAAAACAAAACATGGTTTGTTTGAATAGCTAGTCATGCCTTTTGGTTTATGTAATTCTCCTGCTACATTCGTGCGTGTGATGAATGATGTGTTGAGGCCATTTCTTGATGAGTTTGTTATAGTCTACTTAGATGACATCTTAATTTTCATAAAATCTCATGATGAACATGTCATGCATGTAAGAAGAGTACTTGATGACTTGAAGAAAGAACAACTGTATATTAAGATGTTAAAGTGTGAGTTTAGAAAAATTTCTTTAGTTTAATTGGGTCATATTGTTGGAGTTGAGTTAAAAATAGATCTCTCCAAGGTTGATGTCATTTTGAATTGCCCAAGGCCCAAGACAATTACTGTGGTAAGAAGTTTTTCAAGAGCAACCCAATATTGGAGGAAATTCTTTACTAACTTTTCTCTTATAGTAGCTCCTTTGCATGCATTCAAAAGTGTGAAAAAAGGTTTTTCAGTGGGGAGGCAAACAAAAAAAGGTCTTTGATGCATTGAAGGAAAAATCAGTTCAACTCCAGTACTTGCACTTATAGACTTGAGACAATAATTTGAGATTTAGACTGATGCTAGTGACTATGCCATGGGTGTAGTTCTCATGCAACATGGTAAGCCTATTTGTTTTCATTAAGAAACTTTTAATGGTGCAGTGATTAACTATCCTACATATGACAAGGAATTACATGCATTGGTGCAAAGTGTGAAAAAATGGAAACACTACTTGATGGGTAAGGAAACAATCATTCACATTGATCATCAACCATTGAAAAAATTTCAATCTCAATCAAAGTTGCAGCAATTAAGGCACTTTTGATGGATTGGTTTTCTTCAACAATTCCACTTGGTAATCAGTTATAATAAAGATATCAACAATAAAGTTGTTGATATGCTTTCTAGGCCTATTGTTAGTGCAACTATTTTACTCAAGCATAATTCTATTTTGCATGAAAGTTATATTGAGAAATATGCATTAGACAATGACTTTCAAGATATGTATGCAAGCTTGAGTCAAGGTAACAAAGTGGAGGAATTGGATTATCATTTGCATGATAACTTATTGTACAATCTTTGCAAGCTTTGTATTCTACATGGAGAAAGAGTTAACATCATAAGAGAGGCACATACTTCTCTTATTGCTGGTCATTTCGATGTAAGTAAGGCGGTGACACATCTACAAATATATTTTTATTGGCGTCGTATGCTTGATTGTGTTTCACGTTTTGTTAAAGGATGTTCATTATGTGAAATCAGTAAGCCTAGCAATAGGAAGTTAGGATTGTACACACCACTTCCGGTTCCTTCACAATCATGGGAGCATGTTTCTATGGATTTTGTAGGAGGTCTTCCATTGTCAAAAAGAGGTCATGACTATTTGTATGTAGTTGTGGACAGGTTTAGCAAAATGTGTATTTTCATGCCATGCAAAAAGTAAGTTACAACTAAACATACTTCTCAATTATTCTTTCAAAATGTATGGGTGCATTTTGGGTTTCCCACATCCATTATTAGTAATCGAAATTCTCGCATTGTTGGGAATTTTTGGTCAAGCTTGTGGGGATTAGTGGACACCAAACTGAAAAAGAGTACAACTTTTCATCCACAAATAGATGGTCAAACATAGGTAGTGAAAAAAACAATAATAAATATTCTTCATGGGTATTGCAACAAGCATCCTAAGTTGTGGGATGAACATTTGCATTATATTCAACATGCTTACAACCGGGCCAAGCATTCTTCAACTCAAACATCACCATTTGAGGCATGTTTGGGATACTCACCTAAATATCCGTTGGATTTCATTTTTGGCAAAGATGTTGCTATTGATGGTCATAGTGACATAGACAAAGCAAGAAAGTTCATTGAACAAATCCAATTGGTACACCAAAAAGTTCAAGAACAGCTTGAAAATAGCCAAGGCAAGTACAAAGGAAGACATGAAAAGCATCGTGTAGATCACAATTTCCAAGTTGGTGATGAAGTTTGGCTTCACATTAGAAAACAGAGGCTCCAAGGAGAAGGTAAAAAAACTAAAGCCAATTAGATATGGTCCATTCAGAATTTTGGAAAAGATTGGTAACAATGCCTTCAGGTTGGATTCGGCTTTATATATGCACATTTATGATGTTGAGAATTTAAGGTTGTATGAGCCTCCTTTGGTTTAAGATCAAGGAGAGAATTTTAAAATTCCATCTATTGAAGACTTTTCTCAAGAATTCCTTGATGAGCTTTAGCAAGACACTATACTTGACAGAAGAACAAGGACATCAAAAAGAGGAAGTGTCGATTATCTTCGAGTGGGGCTCAAGGGAACAAAACCTTCAAAATCCAAATGGATAGAGATTGGAAAGGTGAGGGAACTGTACCCTAAGATTCTAGACAACTGAAAGTGATCTTTTGGGGTCCAAAAGGCTTCCAATGGGGAGAAATGATTAGGTGCTCAAAATTATGCTCAAATAGAATGGTGTGGAAGTTGAACGAATGCATAGTGCTTATGATCTTGAATCTGACACAACTCGTTTCGCACAAAATAAACACTGTATTCTCCTAGAAATGCGTTATGTTCACTTTGTCAAATAGGTAAAATTTTTGCAAGTGCTGACAGGGATGCTGACTGGGCATCCGTACAGACCAGTCAACAAAAGGAATATTCTTGTGGTATATTCCTTCAACAAATTCTTTGGAATATTCTTCACGCTCAGTGGCATCACTCTATTGGTCCATGTGTTTTATTTGGGGCCAAGGAGGAGGTGAAACATGGCTAAACCTAAGGCCACCACGTGTCCTCCTTGTGTCATGGAAAAAAATTTTATGGCAGACAAGGTGGAGGCTGGGCTCGACCCCGTGGCCTCCCATTGCACAAACCAACCAATTTACCATTGCACCTGTACTGTGTTACTTAACATGTAATGGGGGCAGGTTCTTGTTATAGTTTAATGTCGCATGATATTGGGGGGGAAGGCAGACTTAACCGCCCCCCATGTGAATAGTTGGGTACTGTTTAATGTGATCGGCAATGTTCACTACCAACGTTGACCGCTAATGATGACCATGAAAGGGTCTGCATGTGAACACTCCTACCAAAATTTAATGTGACTGCCAAAGGGAGTGGGTAGCGCTAAGGGCTAGCCCCTAGGCACATGCCCCCCATATGACCATTATTTTTGTTTTTAGGCATCGCTGGAAAATTTAGCAATCCTACAGTCTGCTCGAAAATCGGCAAAAATATCACTTTGTTAGAGCGCTTGGCAGTTGAATATGTAGGATGATGCCAGATTTTGGTGAAAATGTAGAGTGAATGGTGGGAAAACTAGGAGAGGCCATAACTTCTCCAATTTTCAACCAACTTGGATGCAGAAAGAGGCTAGGTAGCCATTTTTGGACATTCTAGACTGATTGGAGCAGGTTTCAGAAGCATTTGAGCATTGTAAACACATATTTTTACACTTTTGGGCATAATAGAGAGCCCCAAGCCATTGGAAGCTGGACCAAGGAGAAGTAGCCCACGAGGGGTGAAATCCTTCATCATTTTACTATTGTGATGTGTTTTTGGTGATGTTCTATACATTGTTATGCTTCTATTCAGTCTCTAATTTATGTTAAAATTGCTCAAAAAATTAAAATAAAAACTCATTTTACACTTGCAAAACTCATGAATCCTTTAGCACATGAAAATCATTTTGTTTCTAATCTGAAGAGGATCTTAGCACAAAAATCTAATATTATTAATCAGATCAGGATTGGGAGAGGTATCTTGTGGGAAACTTGACCACTGTGTTATATGATATGATAGGGAGAATAACACTTAGGAGACGACTTAGGGGGGGATTTATCTTTGAGGATAACTATTTATAAGTCTATAGGTGAAGGAAAACATGATCCCCTTTGAAAAAAACATTTAGATATATTTCTATAAGCTTGCCATTTCATTAATTTTATGCCATAACTAAGTTTTCATAGAGAACATAATTAATAGCTTCTCTAGTGTGAAGTGTTCCATCTATTACATGAACCTTGGATGTTCTTGGTACATAGGATGCCACTAATAGGCGTTTTAGTAATAAATAGATTCATGAGGTGTCATTTTGGTAGCTCTATGATAAGTCCTATTGTACAACCATTGGGAAAGGGCATTATGTTGCTTCCATTGGTGTGTATTTTCAAAAGAGAAACATATCAAATAGGTTTCAAAGAATATGCTGATAAATTCAATTTGACCATCAATTTAAAGATGATATGTGATCTTAATATTCAACTATGTACCTTGAAGTTTAAAATATCTCCTACCAATTTTTTTATTATTGAATGTGAGGTCCTAATCCAAGATAATGGAAGTGGGAATACAACGTAGCTTAAGTATATGATCATGAAATCCTAAGTAACCAAGGAATAAACAAAAGGATAAGCTAGGGAACAAAAAATTAGTAGAATTGTAAAGATAATCAATCACCACCATGATCACTAATTTATTTCCTACTTTTGGATTCTCTTAATAAAATCAATTGAAACGTCTATCCCAATTTGTGATAGGATTTGTAAATATTGCATTTCCCTTATTACCTTCATTGTTTCTCCCTTGTTTCTTTGGCATGCATTAAATGATGATATGAAATATTGGATATTTGTTTTCATTCCTTCCTAAAATAATTAATGCGTAGTTATTTCATAGGTTTATGAAAACTATAGTGAGCTATTATGATTGATGAATACCTCTTCTAAGATTCATTATTTTGTAGGTTTTAACCCTGTACATAAATCACCTACAAATGAATTCTTAAAACAAAAATATACAATGGTGAATACATAAAACACATATACACAAAGATTTTCCCCTGGATCCCAAAACCGAGACTACCAGATTGATTTTTCATTATGTTCCTTTCAATGTTACAATACATATATATACATGCCAAAGTCTTCATAAACCCCAATGCATTAACCCTGGATTAGAACACAATCATAGTTCCCTTGTCTGAATCCACAAAATACCATGGGAAAAAAACCATCATGCCCAAAACCAGGTGAAAAACCCATGCAAAAAACCATGGGTAGGTTTTCCCACCATATTTGGGTCCACCCCCATCCTTGGGTCCGCATATATATAGGAAATTGTTTTTCCCAGGGTGTTTCCCCCGAACCTGTACAGGGGGTATACCCCCATGTAAACCCCCTGAAAGAGGGGGTTTCTGCCCCCCCTGTGACCCCCTTGCTTTGCCTGGCACAAGGAACAGGGGGGCTCACGCCCCCCTGTGACCCCCTTGCACATGTGACTAGTTGTGGAAAGAATATAACACATACCCAACATATCTTAGGGCTGAATCTTCTTCCAAAATAATCCACCCTTTGTACAACAATGTATCTTATTTCCATGAATAAATTTGAGGTGGGTTGGGATTTATCAAAAGTTTTTGGATGGGTTGTCTTAAGTATTTTTTTATAGTCATTCTGTTTGGATTCCTTGATCCATATTGAAAATTGGTAATGATAAGGGAATGGGTGTCCCATCCTCCCCAATTTTTCTACATAGAGGATTAGCCACAACATGCTCTTTACCCTTCTCATATATGATTTCATATTCATACCCCAACATCTTGGTGAGCCATTTATGTTACTTTGGGTAATATAACCATTTTTTAGGGATTTACATTAGACTATGAAGGAAAGTTTTGATATAAAGATGCATGCCTATTATATATGGTCACCAAGTCTCCACTACATGAAGGATAGCCATCATTTCCTTCTCTTTTATGAATTTCCTTAAATTGTGATTACACAACTTCTTAGTGGTGAATGCCAAGGGGTGTCCTTATTGCATCAATACTAATGTTAGACCTTTACTTGAGGCATCACATTCTAATAAAAATGTATTATTAAAGTCAAACACTGCTAATACTAGAGTAGTGCACGCAACACCCTTTAAAGTAGTGAATGGTTGTGCTACTTTTTCATTCCAGATAAAGGAATTCCTTTTAAGGAGTGATGTTAGGGGAGTAGAAAATTTTTCATATTTTTTGACAAGATTCTTATGGTAGTTTGTAATTCCTAAGAATCCCCTCAAGCTCTTCAATTCTTGGGATGGGTCCAATCTTGCATAGCTAGGACTTTATTAATATCAGCTCATACTCCCTCTTAACTTACAATGCCACCAAAATATTCAAATTTAGGAGCCCTGAAAGCACATTTGGAGAACTCCAAAAATAATTGGCTATATATCAAGATTTGTAAGGACATATAAACATGTTTTATGCATGATTCTCATGCCTTACTATAGATCAATATATGATTGAATAATACTAGCATAAACTTGTGTAAGAATGTTTTGAAAGTCTTATTCACGAGGCTCTAGAAGGTGGATGAAGCATTGAAAATATTAAAAGGGATCACTAAAAACTCATCATGAGCTTTGTTTATTCTAAATGATGTATTAAGCATGTTTGTCTCTTTCATCTTTATTTTGCGGTATTCTAAATATGGATCAAGCTCAGTGAAAATATTTTCCCCATGAATTTCATCTAAGAGATTATCAATAGCTGGTATGGGAATTTCCCTTGATCATAAACTTATTGATATCCATAAAACTAGGACTCATGTACCAAGTTCCTTCCTTCTTTATCATCATGACCATTGGTGATGAGTAAGTGCTTGTACTAGGACATATGAACATTTCCTCCAACAATTCTTAAATGATCCTTTTTTTTTCATTATTTTCTTCAAAACAGTGTCAACAATGACATGCATTTTGCGGTTTACTTTTTGGATCTAGGGGAATACCATGGTCATGCTCTTTTTAAGGAGGTAAATTTTTTGGTCTCTCAATGAATTGACAAATTTTGGCAAGGATTGACTACAAATCTAGGTTGATTTCTTATGTTAGGTTATCCATAACCTAAATGGAATTAAACTAGGGAATAATGCTAAGGTCTTGTCTCTTTAATAACTTCTCCATATGATGAGGGAAAACTATTTGAAGAGAACCCACTTGAAGACTTGAAAGGGTGTTCACATCTCCCTCTTTAATGAAACTCATATGGAGCTATATTAAATCCATTATGCTTGTCCCAATGTGTGTTATCATTCTCTCCCTAATACTATATCACAACCACTCATATCATCGGAATATGGATGGGTTTTGAACTGATAGTCTCCCATTTGGAGTTTGACATTTTCACATCTACCCTGACATTTCATTAGACATCCATTGGTGATCATAATTTGAAACTTGTAAACTAGGTATACAAAATGATGGGTTTCTTCTGCCACACTCATTTGAAGGAAATTATGAGTACTACCACTATCAACAAGGACTACAATTTCCAATGCTTTATGTAGCCCATTAATTTCTAGGTTTTTAAAGTTAAAATACCTAATAATAGATGCATGCATATTACAAGTTCTTCATGAGGAAATAAAGGTTTGATACCTTCGTGAGTGACTGTGGGTGTATTCAACAGATAACTCCAACGTCTCTTCAATAGTTATATCTTTGGATAGGGCCTACATGTTAGTATCAATTTGGAACAATTTATGACATAGAGCATCCTTTTCATTGCAATTATAGTAGAGTCCACATCTTTCATGGCATGCAATTTTTTTTGGAGACAACCTTTATAATTTCAATGGTTAAGTAGGAGTTGTGCATAAAGAATTTCCTTGGAAAGGAAATCTGTGGGGAACAAATTTTGGTTTTTTTTTTTTTTGTGCATTAATGACCATCTCAGCCTGTAGGGTCCTCTTAGTTTCTTCTAACCATGCAATAGGATGCTACATTTTGATTTGTGCTTGAATCTCATCCTTGAGGCCAACAATGAAACATTTTTTTAGGAAGGAATTGTTAAGTTCTTTGTATGAATAATTAATTTCTCAAAGGATACCCTAAAGTTGCTGTCTGAGCCTATTTGATGTAACTTGGTAAGCTGCCTCAAATAGTGAGTATCTCTCTCAAAATATGCATGGATAGCTTTAGAAAACTCACACTAGGTGATATAACTTGGACTAGTTTTTTTTTATTCTATTCCCACCATTTCCATCATTCCAAATATAAATATAGGACCCCCACCCTAAGTTTCATCATGTCATCAATAGTGCCCTAGTAGGTGAAGTGATGTTCCATCTAGGTGACCCAACCTAATGGGTCAAGCGCATCAAACAATTCAAGTCCACTTAGGGTAATGGTGTTGTATGTCATCATGAAATCACCTATTGTTATATAAACCTAAATATGGTTTTGTGTGGTTACATAACCTTGAGCTAGGAGTTTCTTCCTGGTGTAGTATAGTTATGTTTTTTTGTATGCCCTAATATAGTATACTCACCAACTTCTCAATCAACATATTTTTGAAGTTGGATATGTTTTGTTGAATATGATGCTAGAATTTCTCATCTAGCTTATGATCAAACTGATCCTCCAACCCATTTTTTATTTTGAAGTATTTTAAGTTGAACTTCCATGAATTCTAATTCACCTATAGTAGAGTGGGTGGTCATGTTTTATCAAGAAGCATAAGGTGGTTTATAGGTATTATCCTTCATGGGTGAGATCAGTGGAAAAAGTTACTAGGTCCTAAGGAAAATGGAGTGTCAAGTGCTATAAATCCTAGATATACATGTAGGGTCAAACATTAGTGCTTAGCCCAATATCTCATGGAACTAACTAATGATTCTTAATCATGCATTTATCTGCACTAGTTGATTACCTAGGCACTACAAAGTGGCCTCCCTATGTGTTATTCTTGATGTGCTATAACAACAAGATTAAAGCTAGGTTTAGGCATCCCTAGGGGACTTCTTATATACCCAAAGATATATGGAAGTGAGATTTTATATATATATACATTGGTTGATGCAGTGCTACTTTAAAGGGTACAAATAGGGGTTATAAGGGTTTCCAACAATGTGATTCCACTTGCATTTCCTATGTGTATTCTTCCCCTAGAACAATTTTACCCACTGAAGGATAATCCATTATGCTATTTAAATATATTGCAACATGTATCTAAAATAAATACAGAAAAGAAAAGAAAGTGCTTGCTAACCCAATAAAAACTCTTATAATCACCAAAACATGACTTGTGTAAGTTATGGTTTAAAGTTGAAACCTAAAATGATCACAACTCTTCCTATACGACTACTATGAAAATAGTTATGAAATGGAACAACTTATTTGGATTTACTATCACTAGTTTAATTAAAAATTGTTCATTCTATCAAAATACATCCAATTCGTGGAATTTCTATCCTTCTCAACAAAAACATTAAAGAAATGTTGATTTTAGAGTCAATTATATCTCGACGTCCTATTATATGTTTCTGATGATTTTTAAAATTAGGTATGTCTTGAGGATGAATTCATATATTGGGATATATTATCAAAACTATGTACAAACTATTTTAGAGTTTGACTTGAATGTTACCATTATCCCTTTATTGTCACAAATTTCCAAGAAGATTTTTATTTTTATTTTTTTAATTATTATTTTTTTTTTAAGTTAAAGAATGCTAAAAAGCTACTCTGATTGATTTAATTCTAACATTACTTAGTTCACCTTAGATTACACACATCATAACATTAATGTATTTGTCAATGTATTCATCCCTCTCATCACTCTATTTAGATGTAAAGGATAGCCTATAAAATTCATTAGTATATTTTTTCATGATCATATCCTTTTTTTTTTATTATTAAATTTTCAAACTCCCTATATAAATTTGAAGTATAATAAACTAGCAAAAACTAACCTTTTAATTTAGTAACCATTTTGTCCCCAACTACATATTTCTTTTCTACCTTTCCTTTCCCTTTCCATCTACAAATGGTTCCACCATAGGGATGCATGCGCCTTTAGTTTAATACATGCCATCTTTACACTTTTTAGGTTTTCATTTTACTAGAATTTAAAGAACTTATCAATATCTCCAATCCAATTGATTAATTATTTTGAGCTCAAGCTTCTAAAAAATTTAGGGGGTTCCATTTATGAATTCCTCTCAAATATATTAGTGATTTAATAATTCTTTCTTTCATGGGTTGAAATACCTTAGATTCTTCATGTGGAACCTTGGCTTCATGTTCATCGTCACTTATGTCCTAAGCTTTTGTCACAATTCCTCTCCATCAAAATTTCTCTATAACTTCTAATATTTCTTGTATATCCCTTAGGATCTATGTTACTTCATCTACAATGCCTCCATGATATATTGTGACTCTACCTAGTGCTCCTACTCCCATTCTCTTTTAACATATTGTTTATCCTCATGCACAATTCTTCCAATTCCAATTCTACCCAACAAGTCTCTTTACTAGACCTACAATTTCGTCCTAGAAATCAACCTAATTCACTTGTTAATTGGAATTTTCCTCTAGATACGAGTAGGCCTAAAAAATGATCCAATACTATATTGATAATAACATCGGCTAGAGCTTTATTAAACTATAACCAAGCGCATTTTTTGATAAAATAGAACACACAAAATTTAATATTAGACTTCAAACTCACTATTAGGTTAAACTTGACTTGGTCATAGAGTAGTTAAGCTTAATTTTCATTCAATCATTGATGTGTTTATTGATGGTTGTTTATGAGCCCATGGTTTGGTATCCTATGGTATTACATATGATAAAGCTTATTTGATGGCTTGAAATATGTCAGGCCAGGAGTAACTCCAGAAAAACTGATTCATTTATTCCTTTAGGTAGCTATCTATTATATACATGAATGTGATCGTTCAGTTCATCTTCTTGATGATTGTTCACATTCAATTCTCCCAATCGCTGAGGATTAGGTGTCAACATTCCCCCCCTTAATCTGAAGGGATGTTGGTGAGTCCAAGCATCATTCTAAATCTTTCAAGCTTTTCTCTTCCAAGCGCTTTGGTGGAGATGTCTGCAATTTGCTCATTTGTGGAACAATGACGGAGATGGATTGTTTTGGCCTCACCATGATGTTGGATCAGATGATATTTAGTATTGATGTGCTTTGTACGATCATGGAACTTTGGGTTCTTGGCCAACTTTATTGCATAGGTGTTGTCAATCATGAGTGGAGTTGATTGTACTTGTTTTACCTGCAAATCTTCAATAATTTTTCTGAGCCATACAATTTATTTCGTTGCTTCAGCTGCTGCCACGTATTCTGCTTCTGTTGTGGAATCTGTTGGAACTGATTGTTTGTGTGATCTCCAAGAGATAGATCCTGATCCAAGACTCATAGCATATCCTGAAGTAGATACTCCAGTTTCTTTGTCTCCATCGAAATCTGAATCAGAGTATCCAATCAAGCTGAAGTCGTCCACCTGTGTATACTTGATTCCAAGGTCTTGAGTTCCTTTCAAGTGCCTTAGAACTCTTTTTGCAGTAGACCAATGTCCCTCACAAGGCTTTTGCATAAACCTAGAGAGGATTCCAACAACAAATGAAATGTCTAGTCTGGTAGTAGTGAGGTAGATGAGACTTCCTACAATCTGTCTATACTTTGTTGCATCCTCAAATTCCTTTCCTTCAATAGATGTGAGCTTTAAGTTTTGTTCCATTGGAGTAGAAAGAGGATTGCACTGTGTCATGCCAAATCTTTTTAACAAATCTCCAATGTATTTCTTTTGAGAAATAAATATGGATTTTGGATGTTGGGTTACTTCAATGCCAAGATAGTAATGAACATAGCCCAAATCAGTCATTTCAAACTTTTTCCTAATTCTTTCTTTATGGATGCAATATAACTTTCATTATTCCCTGTCATTAAAGATCATCTACATATACCACAAGATATACAACTGTTTTGCCAACTTTCTTGACAAATAAAGTTGCATCATCAAGATCAAAATGATTGAAGTTGAGTTTCAGAAGATGCTCAGTTAGCTTTTCATAACAGGCTCGTGGTGCTTGTTTGAGGCCATACAAGGACTTCACAAGTTTGCATACTTTATGTTCATGTCCTTTCACAGCAAATCCTTCAGGCTGGGACATAAAACATTTTCTTTTAGATCTCCATTCAAGAAGGAAGTTTTTACATCCATTTGATGGACTTTCCAACCGTTCTGAGCTGCTAGTGCAAAGAGTGTCCGGATGGTGGCCCATTTTGCTGTGGGAGAAAAATTTTCCTCATAATCGACCCCTTCCTTCTGTGCAAAACCTTTTGCCACAAGCCTAGCTTTGTGCTTGTCAAGTGAGCCATCAGCTTTGTACTTGTTCTTGTAGACCCACTTGCAGCCAATTGGTTTGGTTCCAAATGGAGGATCAACCAGCTTCCAAGTGTCGTTCTTTATGAGGGATCATACTCCTTTTGCATTGCTTCTTTCCATTCATCATGAGAAGTAGCTTCTTTAAAGGAAGTTGGTTCAAAATCTGTAGACAAGTTCAATTCACAATCATAAGAAACATCCATATCAATAGGTGAATTAGAGTCATCTACATCACCTCCATTTTGTCGATTTGCATTTCTGGTTCCTGTTTTTCCAATTTCATCAGGATGAAACTTTCAAGTGTCTTTGTCAGCCACTTTGGGGGACCTTTCTGAGATGGTCCAGGCTGCTCTGTTGATTGAGTTGGGAGTGAATCAAGATTGAGTCTCCCAATTCTATCAATTACATCACTTAAAGCATCATCCGTTGTTGGAGTTTCAGACGGGGGAGAATCTTCTTCAGAAGAAGATTCCACATGTTGATCTAGTATAGGAATCCCCCCTCCAAGATGTGGAATCTGATTTCAAATTCTTGAAATGATTTCATTTTTGTGAATCTATCCAAGCGATCAAGTTGCCGCTCAACAACATTGTCAGATTTGGATGATTCAAGAAAATTACATCTCTAGATATAACAAACTTTTTATTTTCTTCATCATAGAGGCGGTATGCTTTGGAGGTATTTGAATACCCCAAGAAAATACACTTACGACTTCTAGCACCAAGTTTGTTTCTATGTACCTTTGGTATCAAAGCATAACAGGTGGGACCAAAAATCCTGAGATGTTT